>UCOK01009140.1:0-44114 GCA_900474325.1 Synergus umbraculus
GATACAACATAACAATTTTCAGTAAGTTAAATAAACTCTTTGTTTTATGTTCTAATTATATTTTCACTGATGTTTTGAAGAAAATCAGATTATTAAAGATATAAATTTCAAAAAACTAGGACTTGGCGCCATTAAAATAGGGCGGCTTACAGCGCCTCTACAGGTATTATGTGCTGGCGAAAGTTCTAATAGTAGCTATATATATTGTATATATATGCACTATGCACAAACTCGACTTGTGAGCCACCTACAAGTATGTGCATGAACTAATCCCTATGCCACATCTAGGTACTAATATCTTTGGTTTGGAGACTCTGCAGAGTCCGCGAGCGAGCCTTTTGAGTTTTAACTCGCTAAGCCCTTAACAAAGATCTCACTCAATGACTCACATTCACATCAGATTTGACGCGGTTTCCATGGAAACAATGAAAAGATAGAGGGCAGCACCTCGTTATAGGCTAAAATGCAAATATCCCCACCTAAAATCGTTCCCCTTTCTGGCCTATGCCGCATCTAGGTACTAATATCTTTGCTAGTATTTTACATCGAAAACACCAAATTCATATGGAGTGGGGGGGGTTCTACGTAAAATACGTAATTTACCATAAGTAGAAAACCATGTATAATACGTAAAAAACTTCGAGTGACGCGTCACTGTATTTTACTTACCGAACCCTGCTTGACATGGAAACCAGGGTTGGGTTGATTGAACAAAATAGATCATTGAACATACACACCTAAAATCTCACTTGATACCACTTCGCATGCGTTGCGCTCAGGATCTGATTGGTTTCTATTAGCGTGCAATTTGAAATGCTAAAAAATATTATATTATTCGCAATACGCATGCGCAATTGATGTAACGCATGCGAAATTGGTGTGCCATTTGAGAAAAGGAATTTCGTCGTTATTGGGAAAGCGTCTGGTCTGGATTTCGTCGTTATTGGGAGATTCGAGTGTACTCTTCTCTAACTTTTAGGTCGTGTCCCATGGATCCGGAATGCGTTGCGTTTTTGCGTAAAACCATCAGAGTGAGAGAGATGGTAGTATTCGTATGACTCTCTCACTCTCATGGTTTTAAGCAAAAACACAACGCATTCCGGATCCATGTGAAGTCAACCTTACTGTACCAAACTGTACATACGTATATATACATACATACATATGTATTACATTTTCAGTTTTTTACAAAACGTAATAAATTACACACAAATCATCTTTATTACGTTTTTTACATATTTTATGTAAAAAATGTAACGTTCACACCTTTTTTATTTTACACATTCGATCGACGACCGAAGAAAATACACAAGAGTAACAGAGATGGAGAATGAAAAATTGGACAAAATGAACTCTATCTCTATCACTCTATCATCCATGTTTAAAACCAACAGGCCAATCAGTAGAAGCAGGGAGAGCTTGCGTGTGTACGTCACTCCCCCTTACGTCCATGGTTCATGGTTTGGTCACGTGACACGTTTAGGAAATAAGAATTCTGTTTTAGTGTGCGTTAGAGAAAAGAATTAATCGGACGTAAAAAAATTATTTTTCCTCTTCAGAGGAAAATTTTTTAAAAAGCCACTATGTCGGGCGAGGAGAATGAAAGCAATGAACGCCTGATTGATACTCCTCCCCAAGAAGGAGGAAATTGCGAAATTGTTCAGGCTGAACCTACCGAAGGCGAGAGGAATGTAAGTAATTTCTTTTTTCCCATTACATATACTTTATTCTTTTCGAGATTTTTCACATGTAAGTTTTGATTAGATTCATGATTTTTTGAAAATGTAGAATTTCTAAGTTAATTCCATTAATCACGACTGCGAAAAACCTATCAAACTTCTGTGAGCTTTTGGGATTTCATGGATGTATTTTTGTCAAATTCCAAAATGAAGGAGCATTCGTTTTTATAAAAATATAATAATAATAATAGTGACAAGGCAGATTTCTTATCTTCTCTCGTATACCTAAAGTTTTTATTTTAGGTTGCTAGATGAAGTTTGCAAGAACGCATTAGATTCCTTCGATTTCTAAATTTACTAGAAATTGAATTAGCCTTGATGATGTTTTTATATTATGTAAAAAGGCGTTTCCTAAAAGAGAAGTTTAATTTTATGGCTTTTCGCGTATTTCAATTATTCTATCTTATTTTTTAAATCAGAAAATTTTTTTTTTGTACTATTCTTTAATTTTATCTCGTTGCTAGCGAATTAGAAGAAATGTTATTTTAGAGTTGAAAAGTTGAAATATAAGAGGAATTGGTAGACTAAAAATATTTCATTATTTATTTACAGGCCGTAGCGGAAGCCGAACAGCAGAGGCAACAAAATAAAACAACATGGGGGGAATCATTTTTCGCCGTGACAAAGTCCCTTATAATCCGGGCACTTATAATATATTTTATAAGTTCTTTCTTCCGACGACCTCAGACTGAAGCTCCAACTACAGCCGGCCCTGGAGGTGCACCAATGCCTAAATTGAACTCTATAAATCTTTTCGAAAATGGAACCGTATTTGATTTAAACGTCTACTTATCGGAATCGAAATTTTTTACTGATTTTGGAAATCCAAACGCACACGTTTGGACAGAGAAAGAATTGATTTACGGAGATTGGACGAGTGGATCCGAGAATGATGGAACGAGAGTCCATTTACATAAGTTCACTCCTTCAGAGCAACTAATAAATAATGGCTCAATTTATCTTCACGTCTTCGTTACCAGAGCTGGTAAGTCGCCAGATCCTAACTCTGGAAAAGGAAAGTATGCAGGGAAGGATATGATCTCTCATGCAAGGAGGATGGTGAATAAGTTTAAAAAAGTACGCTATCAGAAAACTCATAATCTGCTGACGGGAGAAACTACTGCGACAGAAGAAGAAATAAAGGTAAATTTGAAAAAACTGGATTTTTGTAAAAAAGAGCAAATCAGGAGATAAAGATAAAAATTCATAGTTAACATTTTTTTTTTAAATTTCAAGAATGTTACTTTACATCTATTTAGTTTTAGATGATTCATTAATTTACGTTTTATTGATTTTAATTGACGTGGGACCATATAAACTTTTTATGCAGTTGTGTTACAGGGAATTTATTGTAGAAGTCTTGGAACTTTTAAAGCATTCCAATTGAAATTATGGACTAAATGGAATATATATTATATATTCATCTGGCGTTGCTTGGAATTTAAGATATTTTAAGTAATTTTAAAGCATTCAAAGGGGTTTTAAGGGATTTTATTGTATTTTAAACGATATCGAAAGATTTTAAGAAATTACTAGGGATTTGGTTCTGATAGGTTCAAGCGTGTGAATGTCTATTTGAAACACACATTCACTCAATTTTCTAAAAAGTTAATTTAATTTCTTGTAGAAAGCTGAGTTGATGAACCAGGAAATTATTTCTCACTGGCATCCGAATATGACTATTAATTTAGTTGTAGACCAAACCAATTGGGTGCCAGGTCAAGTTCCTCCTCCTCTTAATGAATGTAAGTGGAAATGTTTTATATTATTCGTAAATAATGAATTGTAATATGAATTTAAAAAATTGGAAAATAATATAAACTTTCTTTTCTAGTTATCTACTTTACTCAAGGAGGCAGTTTCTATAAACCGGTTGTATACTTCAATGATTTCTGGAACATGCAGCGTGACTATCATCCAATCAATGATTCTGTCAAAGAACTCGAATTGCGTCTTACCTATCAACCTCTCTCGCTATTCAAATGGCAAATATACACGGCGCAAAACATGAGAAACAAATGGACATCCTCAATTTTAGGAGGTGCGGAGGAAGAAGAGAACGACCAAGACACTCTTAAAGAAGCTCTTCTCGAAACGAATCCTTATCTCTTGGGAATGACTTTCGCTGTATCAATCTTACACAGTATCTTCGAGTTCCTCGCATTTAAAAACGGTAAATACCTTAAAAATGAATATTAATATAGAATTTCCAGGTCAAAATCCTTTTGAAAGTAGAAAAATCCTTTAATATTATCTACAAACTGATAAAATTCCTTGCAATTTTTTAAATGCCCTGAAATTTATTCAAACCTCTTAAAATCCCCTAAAAAAGTATGCTAATAACAAAAATAACAAAAACCTGAAGATCCTAAAAATTGTGGAAACTTAAACTCCTTTCTCTTTACAGATATCGAATTCTGGAACAACAGAAAATCTCTTGAAGGTCTCTCCGTGCGATCAGTCTTCTTTAATGTGTTCCAATCTCTCATCGTTCTTCTCTACGTCCTTGATAACGAAACCAACACCGTCGTTCGGATAAGTTGCGCAATCGGTCTCTGCATCGAAATATGGAAGATCAACAAAACGGTAGACATCAAAGTAAACCGAGAATCCAAGATTCTCGGAATCTTCCCCAGGATATCAATTCACGATAAGGGATCCTACGTGGAATCTTCCACAAAGCAGTACGACAGGCTAGCCTTTAAATATCTATCTTGGGCCCTTTTCCCACTTCTTGGAGGCTACGCAATTTACTCGCTCATGTATCTTGAACATAAGAGTTGGTACTCTTGGGTTCTCAGCATGCTTTACGGATTCCTTTTGACCTTTGGCTTTATTATGATGACTCCACAACTCTTCATCAATTACAAACTCAAGAGCGTTGCACATCTTCCTTGGCGCATGTTATCCTACAAATTCCTAAACACGTTCATCGACGACGTGTTTGCTTTTGTCATCAAAATGCCCACGCTTTACAGGCTAGGCTGTTTCCGAGACGACATTGTCTTTTGTATTTTCCTTTATCAACGCTGGATTTACAAAACTGATCTCTCCAGAGTTAATGAATTTGGATTCTCGGGTGAAATGGAAGCGGAATTGAAAGATAAAAAAGAGAATAAAGACGGGCAAAAAGCTATCGAACCTGCTAAGGCCGAGACGGCTAAAGTAGGATCTCCGAAGGATAAAGTGGCCAAGAAAACTGATTGATGGTTGAATCCAGGGCATTCTAAACTAGATTAATTCATTTTTAATTAAATTACGATGTTAATAGTACCAAAGTATCGCGCCAAATTTGTGCGGATACGAGCGCGTGGATCTTTTTTCGAGCTCGAATACATTTGCACAATACGTATGAGCGAAGAAATTATTCATTGATTGAAGCTACGACGCGAAAAGTCTCCTGAAACTTTATAAATATATATAGCGGCTAAATGTTTTCTATTAAGTGAATTTGCATTTTTTCATTCGGAGTTGGTTATTTTTTTGAATTGGACAATCTTTTCAAGATTCTAACATTCCAAGCAAAATGAATTCTATGAATTTCGATTGAATTGTGAACATTTATTAAGGTTACGTTTAAGCGAAGCCTCAGATTTCAAATATAACGATTCATTAAGGGCATTGAACCTAATTTCTAATCTTAAAATTTAATTTTCTCACATTACTCAAAAAATATTATAATTAGATATTATTTCAGTAGACGATAAAATGTCTAGTTTTAATGCTTTATTTGTAAAATGAGAAGATTGGATTTTGAGGTCAGAGTTCGAATTCTTCGTTTTGTGCTAAAAGCATTAAAGTAAAATATTTTTTCACACAATAGACCAACTTCTGGAAAAGTGGAAAAATATATAATACTAATATTTGTTAAGTCAAATGAGAATATCGAATTCTGATCTTCAAACGGGGTTTTAATACCCTAACATTAGAGAAATTCATGTTAAGTACAAAGTTTATATGAATCTTGAATTTTCGTTCGATGCAATTTTTTTATTTTGAACTCGGAGGCTTGTTCTCAAATGAAATACATATCCCGACAGATTTTTTGAAAAAATTTAAGCATCATTATTTAAGAAATGAAAAAAATATACGACCGAAAGAGAAATACTGCCGCTTGCATTTCCCTCGTAATATTTTTTTTAAATTAAATTTTTATTTGCAGAGAAGAATTAGTGTTTGGAAATATTTATGCTATGCTATTGGGAAAATACATCACGCGTGATAAAATGAGAGATAGATTAACGTGCCGATGTAAGATACCAGATTGTTGTACATACAATTTTTTTCGACTTGACGCTGTCCTCCTGTGCATATTTTAAAATGAGTGTAATATAAATATAAGAAAATATTAAACGACTCTGAGAAACTAGAGAGTAAGTATACACTATATATAGTGTATTGATAAAAAGTTTATCTGCAAGGAATTCATTGCGCGATCTTCGATTGCTAGTTTCTCAATTAGTCGGTCGACTGTTGTGCTAGATATCGAGTAATTCTGTATTATTGTGAAGTTCTCATTGTTACGATGTTTGTTTTACCGTTTTACGCCAATAAACATTTTTACTTAAATTATGCTTGTTATTTCAAGTGTGAGATAATATTACATACGACCGAAATTTTTAAGTACGGTGATTAATCCTTAAATAATTTTTCATTTTAAATGCTTTTAATTTATTTTATTATAATATTATATACATATCTCTGTATATATTTTTACTGCAGGAATAGTAGGAATTCGCCCGACGTCGACCGAGATTTTTTACAAAGATTTCAAGTGTCTTTAAGAAATTTTGAGCAGAGGGATTTCAAAAGGGCTTAAAAGTTCTAATATCAATGGATTTAAAAAAAATTGCTAGAAAATTAGATTTAAAAAATATTTTTCGAATTAAATTGATTACTAGTTTCTTGAAATTAAATAAATTTCAAGGCCTCGATCAATTCATCAAATTTGAGAGGTTCAGCTTCATTGTCGGGGATATCATTTTCTTTTCCGATTCTCTGAAATTTAAAAGTAATTTCTGGATCTTGTGCGAGATGATCATTTGATAGTTTCTAAAATGAATAATTATAAATTAAATACAAATATAGTATAAACAACTTAAAATTAATAATAGGGCTGAAAATGGTGCAATCTTGAATCGTATATGATCGTATTTCTGAATAAAATCAATTAATCATCAATACTAAGGAATATATAAAAAAGGGACTGATTGTTTAGTAAAATTATTACACCAGTTGGCTTTGAATTAAAAAGAAATATTTTAATCAAAATTTTTCAGTCACCCTGAACAACACTTATTTAATTAAAATTTTTAATAAACCGAAATAAATTGAAGGTCCGACCATGGAACGATACAAATAAATTATTCTACAATAGATTTTTGGACATTTACGTCTGAATCTAGACGATCTACCTGTGCTTGGTTGGCTTGAGATTGAAGTTTCTTCTTAATAGCATGTTTTATTATAATTTGAACCACAGATTGGTGTCCACCCTTACTAGCTGAATGAATACAGGACGTGTTATCCTGAAGAAATATAGAAACCATTATATATAACTCGATAAATTATAAATAAATTTTAGTATTGAAAACAAAAGATAAAACCTGCCTGAAACTGATGTGAATAATTAGCTTCATTATTCAGCAGAAATTTTACAACTTCAGAATTCCCACTGGCACAGGCCAAGGAAAGTGGAGTATTGTCATTTTTAAAGGTTGCTGCATTAATATCTGCACCCTGGCTTACGAGAAATTTAACAGTAGAGAGATGACTACCTTCACATGCCTTCATTAAAGGTGTCATGCCTTCCCTTGTTGTATGTTCCTGTAAAATAAAAAAACAATTAGTAGAAATAGATTTAAAAGAAGAAAGTAGAATTTAAGGGTGTTGGGTTCAAAATTCGATCTACTGAGCGAAAAACTATCTAAATATAATCATTTTTAAGTAGAATGAAGAAATAGACTTTAATAGAGTAGAAGATTGAATAGAATACGTACCAAATCAGCTCCAAACTGAAGAAGAACCTCAGCAACTTTAGTATGTCCTTTCCGACAAGCATAAGTTAATGGTGAATTTTGCGTTTTGGTATGAGAACGATTAACAGTAGCCTTATTTTCGAGCAAATATAGAACAAGATCAAAGTGTCCTTCTTGAGCAGCTTCCATTAAAGCTGTGGAAGACCCAGACTCAATATTGGCTCCAGCTTTGATTAATTGTGTTACTATATCTAAATGGCCTCTGAAAGAAGCCAGGGTGAGAGCTGTTTCGCGAGTTTCTATGCTCTCCCTTTCCAGACCCGCTCCTAAGTATTAAAAGTAAAAGTTTTTTTCAGTCTGTACCCCTACTTCTCTATAAAAAAAAGAGTACGTTTGCAGAGCGAAATGGAATCTAATTCCAACCTTTTTTTTTTCTTCAGTGATTTTACCTTGACTCAAGAGGAAAGCAACCATTTCACTGTGTCCTTCTTTGCAAGCTTCCATTAAAGGGGTGAAACCTTCTTCGTTTGTTTCATTGATGTCGGCTCCTTTTTCAACTAGAAGCTCCACTATTTCCAAGTGTCCTTCACAAGCCGATAATGTTAAGGGGGTTTCGAAACTATCTGGTGGCTTGTCCACGTTTGCACCAGAGTTTAAAAGCAACCTTGCCACCTGCCCGTGGCCTCCTAGGCATGCTTCCATCAAGGCAATTTGCAACTCATCAGACTTATGTTCCTAAAAATGAATTTTAGAAAATTAACAAATTGTAAATAATAAAGACTAAGGAATTTAAAAGAATTTAAGGGTCCTAATCTAAAAATTCGATTTCTTCATTTTACTCAACAAATATTACATTTGGAATTTTTTCTTTCTGTAGAAGTAATCAATTTCTAACTAGAATTGTGCGTACAAAGCAAGAAAATACCTAATTCAAATATTTTTTAAGTAAAGTAAAAATATTGAATTTTGAAGTCAGATTTTGAATTCCTCGTTTTATGCAGAAAATATCGAAACTAAATATTTTTTCGCTCTGTACGCAGTCCTATATTTGGAAAAAGATTAGCGCTACAGAACGAAAAAATATTTATTTATAATTTTCGTTGAGTAAAATGAAGAAATCGAATTTTGAAGTTTGAATTTGGCTCCAACACCCTTAAAAAGAGATTTCATAAATACTTATAAAGGATTTTAGCAATTTTTAAGTGATATTAGAGTACTTCAAGACATTTAAAAAGAATTATTTAATTTTCACGAATTTCAAGAAACAGAAGATTTCAATAATTCTTCAAAGTCTATGTGAACTCGTTTAAACTAGATTTAAGATCCTGTGAAATTCCTTAAAGTTACTTAAAACTTTTTAAAATCCTGGGCAGCGGCGAATTTTCTACTAGTATTACATAATACCATCTCGTAAATATTACTATAGGTAATATGTAATTAATATTTAATTAATATTAATCACATACGTGCTTAATCCCAGCCTTAAGCAAAAATTGAACCACATCCAAATGGCCTTTAGAAGATGCTAAAATTAAGGCGGAACTTCTAAGTTCGTCTGTGTAATTAATATCGTTGATGTCTACTCCATATTCAATAAATAATTTGATAATATGAAGATGCCCTGAACTTGCGGCTTCCATAAAAGCTGTATGACCATTTTCATTTCGCTCCTCAATTTTGACTCCAAACTCCAACAAAGCTCTCACAACTTCTTCATGGCCACACATGCAGGCGAGTGTAAGAGCTGAATTACCTTAATAATTAACAGAAATTAAAAAAAGCATTATTACTGTTCATAAATTGAAGAAAGGTACGAGCAATATACATATATAGATGAATTTTTAAATAAAAATAGGTGACATAAAATTGAAACAAATTTAAACGAACAAAATGGAAATATTAGAAAATTTGTCTAGAAGGAAAGAAAATTTCACCTCCAAATCCAAGTTAATAATATTCAGATTAAGAATTATAAATTGTATCTATGAATAAAATTATTTGTAGAACTTTAATCACTATAATTAATTCTTAAAGAGTTTCGAATTCTTACCCCATTCAGTTTGTGCATTCACATTCACTCCTCCGGAGATGAGCAATTTTACCAAATTTACGTTTCCTTCACAGGCAGCTTTCATTAATATCTTTAAATGTTCCATTTTGTATCACCTTTAAAACTATTATCGTGATGATTTATTGCACTGTTACAAAAAAAAAACAGAAGAAAACTGCAGACTTTTTCTAAGACCAAGTATATGTTGTATAATTGTAAACATTATTTAAGGTATTGAAGAAATTTACTATTACTTTGAAAGAGAAGCGAATCTCACCTCTGATGGCGTCGACGTCAGAAGCGAAATTGTCATAAAGTTGGGAAATTGATATGATGGGTTTCAGGTAGACAGCGGTGTCATTAAGTACTTCAATTGAGACTGTACCTTCTCACTGTTGTGGCACTTAAAGATAAGAGAGTAAACAAATAATATTATAATTAAATATATTTCCGCTGTGTAAACAAAATCTTTTTCAAATTATAGAAGTGTGACTATAGAGTGAAAAACTATTTGATATTAATATTTTTGCAGAAAACTAAGAGTATTACTAATATAGAACGAATTGAATCCAAAACCCTTATAATATTAATTAAAGGTTCGGGAGAAAATAAATACAACCGACGTTTTCTCAACTCTCGCTTTTATTTCAAAAATTGATCATATTTTGTAACAACCTAAAGTATATAATACATATATACAATTAGGTATGTATGTTAAATTAATTATTATAAGCAATGAAAAATGGTGCTTGGTTCGACAAACATCCAGGCAAGAGAAACAAGAATCTTTCCCTACTGTACAGCATTGTCGTAACCATCTTACTTAAATCGGAATTCGCCTTAAATTGAATTGACGTCATCTCAAATACTGTACTTCACGCCGTCAAACCTGCATCTTTAGCCATACTGTAGAATGCACTATTTGTTTTACGAAGTAGATTTTCGGGAGAATCAAATTCCGCGATTGTGCCCTTGTCTAAAACTATTACCCTGCAAATATAAATCACAAGTTTTATGTTATGGGTCTCTGAGATTTTCGTTTTGTTACGATATAATCGCAACCTATTTTTATAATAGGAGCAAGCAACAATATTTTCTTACCTGTCGGAATCGAGAATAGTATTGAGCCTGTGAGCAATAGTAAGTACAGTACACTCTTTGAATTCTTCGCGGATTGTCCTTTGAATGAGATCGTCAGTTTCTAGATCGACGGCAGCTGTCGCTTCATCCAAAATAAGTACTTTCGTTTTTCTTAATAAGGCCCTAGCCAAACAAATCAACTGTCTTTGACCCACACTAAGATTGTCTCCGCCCTCTGAAACTTCGTGCGAAAGGCCATTCTGCAATCCTGAAAAAAAGTAAAATTTTATTAATATAAGTTCTTTTGTTAATAAAGGAATTAAATACAAAAGACGATCTACCTTTAACGAAACTCTTGAGATGAGCGTGTTCAAGCGCCCTCCAAATTTGATCGTCAGAGTGAACCCCAAACGGATCCAGATTCATTCTCAAACTTCCAGAAAAGAGCACCGGATCCTGAGGAATAATCGTGAGTCTGGATCTCAAAGTATGGAGTCCCAAGTTGGAAATATCCACGTTGTCAATGAAGATTTTACCGTCGGCAGCTTCGATTATTCTAAACAAAGCAAGAGTCAGGGACGACTTTCCAGCACCCGTCCGTCCAACGATGCCAACTTTTTCTCCTCCATTTACGCTAAAGCTGATTCCTTTGAGAACAAGATCCAGACCTTTCCTGTAGCGAACTTTAAAGTCACGGAACTCAACGCTACCAGCTGTTGGCCACTCTTTTGGTGGCTCGCGATCTGCGATTTCCCATGGAGCTTCTTGTGGCGTTTCACCATATTCTTTTATCCTTTCTACAGCAACTATATTTGTTTCTACATCAGACGTCATTCGCACCAGCCAATTCAAAGTCTGGGTTATCTGAAAATAAAAACCATAATAGTTGTAAACATTGTACTTCTCTGATTCATTCTTGCCAATTTACATTCAGTTCAAGAGGATTTCTCAAGAGAAACCCCTGTTTAGCAAAAACCCTTGTTTAGCAAAAACCCCTGTTTTTGCTAAAATTAAAAAGCTATATATCTTGCAGACTTTGCACAATAATTTTCTGATAGAATTCGTGCGAATAAATAGGGTTTTCGAGAAGAAATTTTCTAATCTTCAATACTTGAAACTTAAAAAATTTTCAAATAGACTAGATTTTAAGATAATTTAATACATACGTGAAAACGGGTTTGATGATAACTTATTACCTTATCATATTTACAAATAGTGTCGCAGTACTTTTTAGATTTTTTGCGGGGGGTTGATCGCTCAAATTTTGAGTTTTCACCAGATTTCAATATTTTAAAGATTTCAACTGATATTTTACATACATTTCAATGATTTCAAGTAATTAATTTCATTCACTCGTGATTTTAAAGAATTTCAAAGGATTTAAAAATATTTCAAGAGTAATCAACCCTTCGATTATTGGTATTCTGTTACTGTGCAGAGTCGATTGAAAGGGTCACACAATAAGGGAATCAAACTCAACATTTTTCTAGATTTTAGTTACTTTGAATAAACGCTAAGAATTGTTATTGCACGAGGAATTGATTTTCAATCTTACAGCTTTCAAAACACTGGAGTTTATTTTTATTTTATTTGCAAAGCTAAACTCATGCCTTAAGTACATAACTGTGAATTGAATGTATTGTTATTTTTATAAAGCATTTTCAAATCAAAAAACGAAAACGCTATTTTGTACCTTTATACTGCACTGATAAAGACGTTGAGATTCTCGATTGGAGACGATACGACCGATACGATTGATACGTTCACTCTACAAGCCCAAACATCACGTGCCAAAGTTTTTAAGTTTATTATTAAAATAAAATAATTATTATTAATGAAAAACTTTCACGTGTGATGCTTTAGCTTTCTATTCAAGTTGTTTTTTATCACCCTTACAATCAAAAATATCTTGTAATAAGTAAGAAATTGATTTAAATTTATTTGCCATATAATTTCACTCATCACCCCATTTATATCAGACGAATTAATTAATCTATAGGTTTCGTACGAAAGGATTTATGGCGTCTCTCTCAGTAAATCGTATAATTCGACACTTCTATTGAAATTTAAAGAGGGACGTAAGTTTTTTAACATCCTTTGTTACTAGATGAGTGAATCAAGAATTTTCTGCTAGAGTCAGTAATTAATTTGTATATTATTTAAAATACTTAATCAATGAATTCTTACTTGTAAGGCATAGCTAATCGATAAACCGGCGACTCCTGCAGCCGAAGCACTTTTAGTGCCAATGACACAGAAAAGTGCAGCGAAAAAGATAATGAAATTGCCAACCATTTCTAATCTTACAGCTAGCCACCTAAGAAACAAAAAAAACTATTTTAAAACACTAAAACTATAACTTAAAAACTAATAAACTTTTATTTTTCAATAATAACTAAGTGACTTAATTCAATTAATCTATATTCATCTCACCTATTTGCAATAATACTTGGATAATAGCACTCTTGGTTAAAGTCAACTCTCATTTCTGACTCTTTAATAAATCTTTCCTGGAATCCATAAGCCCTGATTGTTTGAGCACCTATTGGAAAAAATATTAAATACATACAAATTGTGATAATATTCACTCGACTACGAATTTGGCCAACAGAGTACTGATTGTCATTAAAAAATGAATAGATGAATTGCTTTAATAAAAATAGGTGATAAAAAATTGAAATAAACTTAAACGAAAAATATTTCTCACAGTTTTAAATGATTTAGGAATATTTAGGGTTTTCTAATAAATGGTGTTTAAGGAATTTCAAGGAATTGGAAAAAATTGCAAGTAATTTTCAGGAATTAATAAGTATTTTAGGGAGTTTAAATTTTTTAAAAGATTTAAATATAATTCCAACAATTTTAAATTTAATTCAATCAAAAAATTGCAAGTGTTAAATAAAAATATTTTGACTGACTAGTTTTTTTTCAATTCGCAAATGACTCGGAATTATCACATAATGCCAATGTTAATAATTTTTCATAAAATTTAGCTGTTTCAATTGAAAGCAGGTGAAAAAAGTTGAAAAATGTCCAAAATAGGTAAAAAAAAAAAAGATGAAAAAAAGGTGAATAGATGACGACTGCGAATTAAATTAAACCTACCAGTAACAGATTCACCGAAATGGGAATATATAGGAGATCTTGAAACAGACTCTAATCGTTTCAACTGTCGGGAAGTAGAAACATAAAAACGCTGAATAAAGTAATAAATTATTCCCATGGGAATAATAACAGAAACGAATTCTGGTGTACTGAAGCTGATGACCACTAAAGTGGCAACGACCTGTAAAAATTAATATAAATATTTAGCAGATTCGATAGAATGTATTCTTAATTTAAATATTCAGTCAAGTTTTGCAATCATTTGACATTAAAAAAAAAACTAAGCCTAATAAAAAAAAAATCAAGCAAAGCGACATATTATAATATACTCTCAGAATCCAATTTAAACATATTTTAAGCTTTTATGAAAATTCTAGAAGAAGCTTCATCCCAAGTCATAAACAATATTGATTTGAATTAAAATTAAGAAAAATCTTCTTTTGAAAGCTAAAATTGAATTAAGAAAACACAAAATTTTAAGCAAAATAATGAAAATCATGCTAAGCAAGGAAATTTTGAATCCAAATAAGCTGATGTTAGAAAAATTGCAAAGTTTTTTTACAAACTGAAAAATTGCATTGGCCCACCAACATGTACTAGTACAAATACTGACCAAGAAAAAAACACGTAAAAAAAGACAGATACAATAATAATTATAATCAGAGTGAAGATAATAGTGAAATTTCAAATATAGTGATTAATTTAGCCATACGATTTGAGAATTACAATCAATATAACGGACACAATTATACAATCACCAACATTTGCTACGAATTACAGTGCAATATTAGAATTAGTCGACTACTTTTTACAAGAATTTGTTTCTTGTCATTTTACGCATTCGGATGTCTCGCTTAATTTAGTGGGACTGATTTACAAGGACTAATGTGAGTTATATATTTTTAAATTTAAAATACACCAGCTTTTAACCACCTTCCCTGACGCATGTTTCAAAGTTTATTCAAAATAATTTCCATTATTTATAATTCTACCACCACTACGGAAACAATACGGCTCAGTAAATAATCAGGTAAAACATCAATTTTAGGTCTGTAAGGGGAAATTTCGAAAAATGATGAAATCAAATTGCCACC
This sequence comes from Synergus umbraculus, assembly GCA_900474325.1. Lineage (NCBI taxonomy): Eukaryota > Metazoa > Arthropoda > Insecta > Hymenoptera > Cynipidae > Synergus > Synergus umbraculus. Next base: position 15,047 of record UCOK01009140.1, read on the forward strand.
ATCAAATTTCAATTTCATATAGCGTTTCAACTTCAAAATCAGTTAAGATTGCATAAGAATTCAAAGTATAATTATTGAAAAGAAATAAATTACTTAAATTGAATTAAAATTCTTTGAAAATAATTTAAGTTTTAAGGTCACCAATTCTGAGTCTTATAATTAAAAGCACAAACTCTCTTATGTTAGTAAACATTTAAATTTTCATTTGGAATCGGATAAATTCTAAATACATATGAGGTTCATTGAAATGCGATTTCTACACGCAGAAAAAAAGTTGTTTTGAATCAAATAAACGTATATTTACCTCAGAGCAAAATAAACAATATCTTTGAATTAAATAAAATTTATTTGATTCAAAGATATTTTTTCTTTAAGGGTGTTGGACCCAAGTGTGAAGCTCAAAATTCCATTCTCCATTTTACTCTATGAAAATTATAGATATTTTTTCGCTCTGTAGCACTAATCTTTTTTCAAATATAAAACTGTGTACAGAGCGAAAAAATATTTAATTCTGATATTTTTTGCATAAAACGAAGAATTCAAAATCTGACTACAAAATTCAATATTTTCATTTTCCTTAAAAAATATTTGAATTAGGTATTTTCTCGCTCTGTACGCATAATTCTAGTTAAAAATTGATTAATTCTACAGAGGGAAAAAAAATTCCAAATTTAATATTTGTTGAGTAAAACGAAGAAATCGAATTTTTAGATTAGAACGTGGCTCCAACACCCTTAAATTGAAAAGAAAATTTCTTTTAATCAAAAAAATCAAATAAAAAATATCTTTGAAACAAATAAATTTTATTTAATTCAAAGATATTTTTTATTTTCCTCCGAGGCAAATATAGGTTTATTTTACTCAAACAAACTTTTTTTCTGGGTCTAAGAACGCAATAACTCCGAGTGTAATTCAAACAAACATAAAAACATTTAAAGAATTCAAAAGATGCCAAGGTGGGACAAAATAAAAAAAATGTAAAAAATATAAACAAATCAAATATATAATTAAAAAAATATTTAAAAAGATGAAAGAATCCAATACACTCAGAAAAAAATTTTATTTAAATCAAATAAACATATATTTGCTACAGAGCCAAAGAAAAAATATCTTTGAATCAAATAAATTTTATTTAATTCAAAGATATTTTTCCTTTGGCTCTGTAGCAAATATACGTTTATTTGATTTAAACAAACTTTTTTTTCTGGGTGTAGAACAAGACGATATTTATTGGAAAATTGAAATCAAGTATAAGAACTAAAAAAAGTGCCTAGTTTTCCTGCTCAGTGGTCGTCCTACACCCCGAGAAAAAGTTTGTTTAAATTAAATAAACGTATATTTGCCTCAGAGCCAATTAAAAAATATCTTTGAATTAAATAAAATTTATTTGATTCAAAGAAATTGTCTTTTTAATTCAAAGAAAAAATATCTTTGAATCAAATAAATTTTATTTAATTCAAAGATATTTTTTAGTTTTCTCTGAAGCAAATATACGTTTATTTAATTTAAACAAACTTTTTCTCTGGGTGTAGGACCTAGTTATTAAAATTGTCTTTTAAAAAAAGTTTCAAGTGCTTTCGAAGTAATACTGATCATTTTTCGACTACATATCATTCAAATACTTGCTGAGTACTTACACCCAGAAAAAAGTTTCTTTGAATTAAATAAAATTTATTTAATTCAACGAAATCATTATTTGATTCAAAAAAACTTTTTTCTGGGTGTAGATGGTAGGAGTTTATAGACATTGATTCGGACAATTTGATTAGATCTTTAAATAGTATAGGCTAGCAAGCTAAATAGAAACTTTTCCTCTCGTTCCTTTCTACAAAAGGAAATCATCATTATCATCATTATCATCATCATCATGAAGGGAGGAAGGGAAAATTACCTCGTAGAGACAATAGATGCTATCGGAAATTTGTTGGGGAAGCGAGGTGTCCAGCACATCGACGTCTTTAGCAAACCTGGAGATGATACGACCTGTAGGTGTCGTATCAAAGAAGGTCAGCGGGACGCGCATCACTCCATGCAGCATCACAAGGTGCATCTGACGAGCAGCCAGCCAGCAACCCAGCTGTGGTGCCAAATCACAGAAGAAGCTCGAAAATGCTACAACATCAGCCGCGGTGTTATCATTTTTTTTGTCTAATTACAAAATCTTCTTCTTGCCTTACAAGACTTTCAGTCTGCAAGCACTGAATAAAATCTTGTTCTGTTCTTTAATTTAGAGTCAACAACGGAAAATTCGAGTACTTTAGAAGCAGAGAGGATTCCTTAACGAAATATCCTTCTAAGAATACCCAAGAATCAAAAATATTTAATAATCAAGTGGTCTAATCATCAGATTACAAAATTCTTCAACTCAACAATGACATAACAGAAGTTAGAGTATTGTTTCGTTAAAAATTTGTACTCGTGATAAAGAAGGGAGTGAAGTTTGCTGTGACATGCTTCTCATGAGGTAAAAGATGCGGAGTGAGTAACTACAGAAAGTAGATCGAGAGAGAATTCTAAATTTACAGAATTAGAAAGGTGTGAGAGCATTTCCAAAGCGCAGGCAAAAACTACAGCTGAACTTAAATGATACTTGTATAATTGTGTCCTTATATAATTGATTCCAAACAACTTATATAGCTTAGTAGACTCTGGTATCGTCCCATATTATATTATCAGTTTCATTTCATTCAAGCTTTGTTAGCTTTAGCTACTAGAAGATTACACTGAAGACAAAGATTTCAACCTGGCTCAAGATCAAGTTCAGTCGTCATTCATCAAAGATTTTATTGTAATATACGTATGCAGATTGCATAACTTATTCCTCGAGAACTTAGAGTAATTTTATAATTTAAATTGTAATACATAGAAAAATATCAACCGATTGTAATAGTCTTACCCTAAACAAACAGGGTAACCATTGAGAAAAACTCATGGGAACTCTTGTATCCATAATATCTACATCAGCACTCAAACGGCTTAGTATACGACCAAGAGGTACGGTGTCGAAGAATGACATTGGGGCACGCAGTACCCTGTGCAATGCCTCAAAAAACATTACTACAGCTGATTGCAGGGTACCAACGTTTACTGTCAGCGAGGCGCCTACCACAGCTATGACTGTAACACATAACTAGTTCTTCACTATTTTTCAAAATTTCATTCAGTCATTTATTCAAGTTTTATATAGAACTATAGCAACATTATACACAATTGGACACAATTCATAATATTTATATTAAAAACAAGATACAACACTATTCCAATCTGACATTCAGATTGGGTTGAAGTTTTAGACGTCTAATAGTCTGACGAAAATTTTTATTCTATTTTTTTTGCATATTAGATTAAGGGTGTTGGAGCCAAGATCTAATCTAAAAATTCGATTTCTTCATTTTAGTTAACAAATATTACAATTGGAATTTTTTCACTCTGTAGGATTTATCAATTTTTAACTAGAATTATGCCTACAGAGCGAAAAAATATTTATTTATAATATTTTCGTTGATTAAAATGGAGAATGAAATTTTGAGTTTAACACTTGGGTTCAACACCCTTCAGAATATGAAAAAAATCTCGAATATTATTTTATTTTTATTTATTTAGTAATAGACAATTACCCGACGTTATCCGGGTTTTTAAGAAATTTCAAGGGATTTTATAGAGATTTTAAGTGATTTTTTATGTTAGGGAATTTCAAGATATCTTAAGAACCGTCAAAGGATTTTTAAAAGAATTCAAACCAGTTTAAGAATTTTCAAGAATTTTCACAAGATTTCAAGAGATTTTTGTAAGAGTTTGAAAGAGTTATCAAAAGATTTTAAAGAATTTCAATAAATTTCCAAAAAATTCAAGAGAGTTGAAAAATAGGCAAAGGATTTCAAAATATTTTAAATATTTCAAGAAATTTTAAGGAATTTATATTCTAATGTGGAGTAAATTAAATAAAATCCCTTAAAATTACTTGAAATTCTTTAAAAACTTTGAAATCTTCAAGTGTCTTAAAATTGGTTAAAATATATCAAAATGTCTTAAAGTTCATTAAAATCTCTTGAAATATCTTGGAATCTCTTAAAATTCCTTAAAATTTCTCAAAATCAACTCAAATGTCTAAAAATCTTGTGAAATCTCTGAAAAAATTCATTGATAACTCTTTTCAGCTCTTTTAAAAATCCCTTTAAATTTCTAAAATCAAATTCTCTTAAAATCCTTTCATAATTTTTTAAATCTTATAATTTTATTTATTTATTTATTTTTATTTATTTAGTATGTAGTAGAAATTTACCCGGCGTTATCCGGGTTTTTAAGAAATTTCAAGGGATTTTATAGAGATTTTAAGTGATTTTTCATTTTAGGGAATTTCAAGATATCTTAAGAAACGTCAAAGGATTTTTAAAAGAATTCAAACCAGTTTAAGGATTTTCAAGAATTTTCAGAAGATTTCAAGAGATTTTTATAAGTTTGAAAGAGTTATCAAAAGGATTTTCTAGAAAGTTTGAGAAATTCCTGAAGATTTCACAAGATTTCAAGACACCTTACAGGATTTTATCAGATTTAAAGTGACTTTAACGAATTTCAATAAATTTCCAAAGAATTCAAGAGAGTTAAAAAATTTACAAAGGATTTCAACAAATTTTAAATATTTTAAGAAATTTTAAGGAATTTATATTCTAATGTGGAGTAAATTAAATAAAATTCCTTAAAATTACTTGAAATTCTTTAAAAACTTTTAAATCTCCTTTAACTCTTTTAAAAATCTCTTTAAATTCTTAAAGTCAATCAAAATCTTTTATATACAGCATCTCTTAAAATCACTTAAAATGACTATATAACGCTTGAAATCCTTTCATAATTTTCGAAATCTTATGAAATATTTTGTAAATTCTTCTAAATTCTCTAAAATTGCTCCTAGTAAATAAATAACAATTTTGGGTCTTGTGAATAGGCGAAAATTTTTTTTGTTATTATTCCAATAAATATAAAAAAAATCATCATAATAAACGTCTGAAACTTAAACCCAATGAAATACAGCAATTTTCAACCCCTTAAAGTAGGGTGACTTTATACATATTCATATACATATAAACAAACTATTACGAAATATATTATTTAACGATTTAAAAATTTTCTAACGCTTAACATATTCTATGATTATAAAATATAAAAATATAAAAGCAAGTTCTGTATAAAAAATAATACAATCTCAATTTTTAGTGTCGTTCCACATTGTTCTCTTTTTTTCTAAATTTAATTATCTTACTTTCCCAAAAAATTAGTTATAGTCACCCTACTTCAAATAAACATTGTTTAAATTTCAAGACTAGCACATTATTCAATTATATCAAACTTTGAAACAATTTTAGGAATTTTAACGGTTTTAACGAGATTTCACGGAATCTTAAGTAAGTTAAGGCCATGTGATACTTTACCATAAGAGCAATTTAATTTCCCCAACTTTACGTTCGCAATAATAAATATTTTCCACTAAAATTAGGTCATTTACCTCCTTTTAATACAGACGGAGGTAAATGGCGTAGTTTTAGTAAAAAATATTTAATATTGCGAACGTAAACTTGCAGAAACTAAACTTCTCTTATGGTAAAGTATCATAAGCCCTTAAGAATTTTAAAAGGACATTAATTAAAGAAAGCTACAGCAACTTTCATTAAAGAAATCAATACTAAAAGTTTGTACCATCGGGTACAAACTGCTAACTAAGAATAAAAAATTCTTATTCAACCAACTTCGAATCCTAATATAAAATATCGATCTTAGTTCTTCAACTTGGACAAACACAAATTTTAAGCAAAAATCAACACAGACACGAGAAAAGCATTATGTTATTTACAAATTCAAAAATAAGATTTGAGAAACGAAAACCCACGCACCTCAGAATTTAAAAAAACTAGACAAATTGTTTAAAAAATCATACCCGGAAAAATGTGTCGACCCACTGTTGAAGATTCATTGGTATTATGTTATCAATAGTATCGATATCTTTACCAAGACGATTAAGATTTCGACCAACAGGTGTTTGATCAAAAAAAGACATTGGAGCTCGGAAAACGAGTTTTATTGCATGCAGGAAAATTACTCGGGACGCAAGTATTGTTCCTAAGGCAGTGGTGACAGTCTTTGCAGAAACCATCAAACCTATAAGATTATTGTATAAGTATTTATAACAATATAGTAAGTAGCATATGCCCTTAGCAATGTTTTATGGGTTTTGTGGGATTTTAAGGAATTTAAAAAAATATCAAGTGATATTTAATAAATAATTAAATATTTAAATATTTAAAACTATTTTCCAATAATTTCCTATTTTTAACTTCTACTAAAAAAACAATGTTATGACAATCTCTGAAGGAAGTTTTCCTGAAGAATTCGAAAGTAAGTTCCTAAAATCCTAACGATGAGTAAAAACGGGTTTTCGCTCTTTTTAGACGAAGATAAAAATTGTTTTCGATATCGTCCCAAAAAAGCGACAAAAAAATATTAAATTTATAGAGACTTCAATTTTGTTTCTGAAATTGTTATAGAAAGCTATTGTGTTTTATTTAGGTCAGTAAAATATATAAATAAATCGATAACACGTAGTGAAAAATGTGCTTTAAACATAAGCTTGCTGTTCAAGTGATAACCAATACTTTTTAGAACAAGACACATGTTAGGTTTTTCTTTTTAAAAAAAAAAAGAGAAAATTTTTCTAAAACACGAAAAGCACAAACTTAAAGCCATGCGTGTATTAGTTAACAATCCTTACCTTACTGATATTTTTCCCAATGTTTTTGCAATGACATTTCTACATTTAATGAGATATCGAATTGAAAATTTCTAAAATTACAAGAAATACTTTTAAATAAAAATAAAATAAAACAAATATAATAAATCTAGTTCTAAATTTTTTATAGGTGTAAATATTTAGGACCAAATAAACGTTCCTTAGACATTTTCAACTCGATATTGTGGGGAAAAAATGCCGGTAAGGTACACGGATCGGATAACTGATACATGACCTTAAAATTTAAATCGACTAATTCGCCTAGCTAATTGAATATCAGCTAAGATGAAACTATTTTTTATCATACCCGGAAAAAGTGGTTGAGCCATTGTGCTAGAATCATCGGTAATCTATTATCAATGGTGTCGACATCTTTACCAAGACGATTAAGATTTCGACCAATAGGTGTTTGATCAAAAAACGACACTGGGGCCCGAAGAACGATATTTATAGCTTCATGAAAGGTTTTTCGAGACGCAACTATTGTACCTAGTGCAAGCGTGACAGCCTTCGTAGAAACCATCAAGCCTAAAATTCAAAATTATATTTTTGGGTTCATAAAGTTCAGCATTTTTCGAATCTTTTCAAATGGAAGAAGCACGTAATATTTTAAACCGCTGTTTTAAGGACGTTGGACCCAAGAATTAAGCTCAAAACTCCATTCTCCATTTTACTCAATGAAAATTAAATATAAAAAAACTTTTCTCTCTGTAGCACTAATCTTTTTTCAAATATAAAACTGCGTACAGATCGAAAAAATATTCAATTTCGATATTTTTTGAATAAAACGAGGAATTCAAAAGCTAACTACAAAATTGAATATTTTTGTTTTACTTAGAAAATATTTTAATTATATATTTTCTCGTTCTGTACGCATAATTCTAGTTAAAAATTAATTAATTCTACAGAGGGAAAAAATTCCGAATTTATTATTTATTGAGTAAAATGAAGAAATCGAATTTTTAGATTAGAACTTGGCTCCATACCCTTAAAAGCTGTGAAGATAACAGAGATAACTTTGAAAATTGAAATCTCTTGAAAAAAGATCGGTTGATCAATCCCTTGATCTTTTATATTTTTTGCATTCAACTATTTAGAATGATTTTGGAACACAAAACGATCAACACCCACATATGTATTGTTATTAAAACAGATAATATGAGTTATGAGGTGAGAATATTTGAGATTTCCTTAACAGCGGAAAGCAGGACAAATTAATCGTTATAATACCTCAAAAAAGTTGGCGCACCATGCAAAAAACCCCATCGGTAGAATATTATCAATAATATCAATATCTGCACCAAGACGATTAAGAATTCGCCCAACCGGAGTTTGATCGATAAAAGCCATCGGTACTCTTAAAATGTTATATAAAGTACGACCAAAAATATTTCGGGACGCAATTATAGCTCCTAATGAAATCGTGATAAATATTGTGGCAACCATCAAGCCTAAAATTTGACAACTATGAATAGAAATAACTGTGCTGGGAATTAATTAAAGCATTTTTCTGTAAACTATAACATCTATATCATCAATAATAGTATAAATAAATGAAATTACAACATTTGATACATTCTTGATTTAGCAAGGTGATCTAAGCCTTCAATGACGTGCGTGAGGAAAATTGGTAAATTGGTAAAATTTCAGTAACTGAAATACGTGAAATATAATAAATCTCAAATTTTTTGTTAGTGCTGCATTCACATTAAAGTGATTAAAAGTGTTAAATTCTATCTCCAAGTGCTCAATAAAATCTTGGATTTTGGATCCCTTAGGGTGTCGACTCTTATTTAAAAAATTTTATCTTAAAATATCTTACTCTTCAATAATTTTATTTTACCCTCAAAAAGAATTCTATTATAAAAACTGTTTTTATTGTAAAATATTGAATTAAAGGGATTTAAAAAATTTCAAGATTTCCAAGGATTTAAGAGACGTCAAGAGATTGTAAAAGATTGTAAGAGGTTTTAAGTGATCTTAATTTACTTTTAATTTCAATAAAAAAAAATTTGAATCGACACCAAATTTCTTCTTACTCTAATAACTCTCAATTATTTTTATTAGTTAAACACAATTGTACCAATTGGTGGACCATTTTTGTTTTAGTGCGGTGTCATTATCGTCAGTTTCTTACTGCCTAGAGCCTAGAGCCTAGAGCCTAGAGGGATTCAAATATCATTCTTGAGATTTATACTAATCTAAAAGCCTCACATACCGACGTCAGACATAATAACCAAGCTCTAATGGTGTGCGGCAAGGCGTTATCAACAACGTCAACATCTTTTCCAAAACGATTAATTACTCTGCCCGATGGCGTGGTGTCAAAAAATCCAACGGGTAATCGCAGAATGCCAAATAATAATTCGGAATGGAGCAGCTTACTGCTTCGTAGGCAGCCAATGGCCATACTTATTTGTGAAAAACACACGAAAGCCGCTGAAATACATTTTAATTAGACCGATCATTTTTTTGCTGAAACTCAAATTATCCCAATAATCTTTTTTGACTATTCTACTAGAAAAAAATACATATTACAGACAATTTATTTATGAACGCTTGGAGAAATATTAGAGAAATCTCGGAAACTTTTGATAAAGTCTTTGAATTTCAATATTTTCAATATAATAATAATAATAATAATAATAATAAAGAGTGCTAAAAGGTCCGTACTTTCAGCTAACGAAAATGGACAGCTACATGCGAAAATTTCGAGATTTTAAAAACTGATATGGTAATGTTAAGTCGAATTGGAATGAAAGTATTTGAAAATGATTTTCGAAGTATATACTAAGGGCTCTAATCTACAATAAGTTCACATAAGTGCTGATAAGAATTATACATGCATGTGAATTTTGAAATTCTGACGATTTTAGTTTTAATTTCCAATTTTTCAATTCGAAAGAAACCAGAATTCGAGAATATGACCTAAAAATCTTGAAACGAAAGCACTTATTATCCATATCAAATTGTTCTACGAAAAAAAATGGAAGATTAAATTACGAAAAATAATTGCAATTCCCTAAATAGTAATATTAAAAGGAGGAATTAGAGAAATTAAAATTATAAACAATATTTTATACTAAATTTCGTCTGAATTCCAAAAACAGGCTTCTAATGCCTAATTGGGGTTTTAGAAATCGAAGAAGATAATTGAACCACTGGATGAAGATTTCCATTTAAAATTCTAATCTCATCTACTTCTAGTTTGAAATTTTGAGATCAAATCACTCTTTTAACTTTTCCTTTTAAATCGAATTTGTGACTCTTTTAAAATGTTGTGCGTTCTGGATCAACTCAATTCGTTAATCCATTCAGCGTTTCAATTACAGAAGTCACAGCAAACCACACTTGCCCTAGCTTTTTGTTAAATAATGTCTTATGAGATGGAATTTGTTAAAACATCATGATTTACAGCATGATTTGAGCCTTTTTCGTTCATAGACTTTTTTCACTAGACCTGAAAAAAAAACACCTCTGACAAATTTCTCACAAATCAGAAAAATTCTCCCAAAAAATATTTTAAATGTTATACAACTTAAAAATATTTCTCAAAGACTGATTCAATTTTCTAAATATAGTGTTAATTTGTACGAACAATGAAATTCTCGTTCTCTTAAGAACATGTGGTAATTACCATATGAGCGTATTTAAATAATCCCGTTTTTATCTCACAATTTTTACTTTTCCAAAAAAAATATTTTTTTTTCAAAAAGTAAAAATTATGAGAAAAAAACCGGATTAACTAAATTTGCTAATATGTTAACTAACACATGCCCTTAATTAAAAATTTAATTATTAACCTGAATGTTTAAAATTAATGTAAATTATTAGTATGCAAAATCCTGAATGATTATGAATTTGAATGTAATTTGTTTTGCGAAAAGAAGCTAAATTAGCTGATTTCACACAATGAATGAAAAATAAAAAACCTATTTGCGAAATGATCGACAATCTTCTTAGGTCCAAGTTCTGACCTCAAAATTTGATCTCGCCATTTTATTCAACAAAAATTATAAATAGATATTTTTTGCTCTGTAGCAGTACTGATTTTTCAAATAAAATTGTTCGTATAGAACGAAAAAATGTCTAATTTTAATACTTTTTGTGAAAAATGAAGAGATAGAAATCTAATCATTTTATATTACACAAAAAGTATTAAAAGTAGAACGTTTTTCGCTCTATACGTATAGTTATATTAAAAAAATGAGTACTATTACAAAACGAAAAAATATCTAATTATAATATTTGTAAAGTAAAAAAGTAAAATAAAGAAATTTAATTCTGAGATTATAACTTAGATCTGATGCTCTTAAGGACTTGTGTTACTTACCATATGAGCTTTTGCTCATAGGGGAAGTAAAACAGGTCCTTAACTCGTAAAAGTTCAAAGAACACGTTCATGGCGAATGAAAGCGTCAAAATTGTAATGGTCGTATAAAATCTCTGGAAAACATTTGTTAGGTTCGTGATGCTCTGATGCTTTAAGTGAATTGATTTATATCTATTTAACTGTTAAATTGTTTGTAAAGCAACGCATAAATCTTTAAATCACTTACCTTGTCCCAAACCTAGAGCACCATAAACTCCTAGATACATATCAGTATCTACTGTTCCATTTATAATTGAAGCTTTTTCATTAGCGCTAGACCAATTAGCTAGCCACACATTTGATCCTATGCTGAACGATTGGAAGACGGCGTTCATCACAATCGTGGAAATTGATAGGAACCAGCCAATCGATCTCAAATAGTGCGAGTAAACTTTCCATTTTACCTAAATAAAGGATAATATAAGTAAAGTTAGATGTTGAAATTTGGTGTGCACTCAAAATATCAGTGATCAACCCACTGATTTGAAACTTAAATAATTTTTTGAATGCCTATGGTTTTATTCATATTAGAATTTTAAAACTTACGCTTCCAGTTTCTGTTTTTTCGACTTCTATTAGCTTTTCCCCTGCTTTAACTTTAGAAACGTCGTTTTCCTTGACACTGTTGGTTCTAGCGAGACTTCCTGAATGATGACTTTCAATAGATTGTGTTCTGTTAAACAAAATTAAATATTAAATATAATTAGGATATAAACTTCGGATAGAGGTAGAAATTTCACATGAAAAAAATTAATCAGTGTTGACAGAAAATATAATTCCAATAAGAAACAAAACTATTATATCTTTCTTATACCAACGCAGAACTAATAGGAATTCAAAGTACTCGAATTACAATAAAAATTATTGAGTAATTAAAATATGATTGTAAAAGAATTACCTGTGTAGAGAACCATTCAGGGATTTTCTATCAGCCGGTTCTCCATAATTTCCAGATATTTGTGTCTTCGCCTGGGACAATTTTTGCTCTAATTCATCTGTTCCAATCGTGGTCTGAAGACTCTGTTTGATTTCGTCCAAATCTCCTTCAGACACAGCATCTGGTTTCACTGTTTACAGATTTTATACATACTCATAAAATTATGAATCTTAAGAATAAGAATAATAAAAACATCTGATTAAATAAAGTTAAAAAAGAAAAACCCTTTTTAAACTGACCTTCTTGAAGATGCTGTACAAGGAATTCAGCAAAAGCACCTCGTTTAGCCAAAAGCTCCTTAAAGGTACCAATTTCCGAAATCTCTCCATCTTTTAAAACAACGATGTTGTCTACTTTTGGTAAGTACGTAATGCCATGAGTTACAAGAATTCTAGTTTTTTTGCTCATAAGTCCTTGTGGTCCAACTAAGTTTTCGAATATGTGTTTTCCCACGTGTGCGTCTACAGCACTCAAAGGATCATCCAAAAAGTAAATATCTGCGTTGTTATAAACTGCTCTAGCTAAAGAAACCCTTTGCTTTTGACCTCCAGATAAATTGATTCCTTTTTCTCCAATTTCCGTTTGATCCCCTGCTGGTAGCATTTTCAAATCCGGACCTAAGGCGCAAGCTTCAACTACTCGATTATAAACTGCCTTATCTAAAGGTTTTCCGAAGAGAATGTTGTCTTGAAGGGTCGCGTTTTGTATCCATGCTTGCTGAGAAACATAAGCAATTGAACCCTGTAAAATATTAAAAATCGATATAAGTACTTAAATATTTTAAAAAGTAATATTATTTTAAAGAATTTATATAAGAAAAACTTGCCTTAGTATTGACTCTGCCACTCAACTTCTCCATTTCGCCTAGCATAGCAGAGATCAAAGAACTTTTTCCGGATCCAACGGTACCAACAATAGCAACTAATTGACTTTCTTGGATTTCAAGATTAATGTTTCGTAGAACAGGTTTATCACTCTGCTCAGTATCCCAAGCAAATGAACCTTTTTCTACCACTATTGGATAGGCTGTAATTTAATTCATTAATATACATTACTAATTGTTAATCAGCGTGGTCATTCAAATTTCAGATAAAAATTCCCGGTTTCCCCGTCAAAAATAGAATTGTTTTCTTCCAAATAAATAAGAGAAATACTTACGTTCATTCGGATCATGTTGTACATTGTCGGGATCCAATTCTTCCAAGTTCATGAATTTGTTAATTCGTTTTACGGACACGGATGCCTGTAAGAAAGTTGAAAATTAGTCTCCGAGATATTAAACCCTGATGAATACATAAATTCGTATAGAGAAGTCATATTCCTAAAAGTACTTTATTGAGAAATAATTTTAATTCATATTATACCAACCTGAACAACGTTACTAATCATCATTGGCAACATGGAAAGAGGGAACCTCAAAATATTGAAGAGAGTTAGCGAAACGAAAGCTGTGCTACTATCCAGAACATTATTCTCATCAATAAGTACAAAGGTGGCAAACGATACCAAGGACACCTTTTAGGAATAAAAACAAAATAATATATTTTCAACTCTTTTATAAATAACATTGGTAAAAAAATGTAAATCCTGTTTTATCTCCTCATTTTACTTAACAAATATTATAATTAGATATATCTTCCCTCTGTATGCATACTTCTATTTGAAAAATGAATAGCGCTAGAAAGCGAAAAAATATCTAATTATAATATTTGTTGAATAAAATTGGGAAATCAAATTTCTTTGAAATATTTCTTTATTTGAGCTCACCAAGAACGGAGCACAAGACCATATAAAACTCGTTCCTGCATTAAGATAAGCAGCCTCTTTAAGCACTTTTATTTCCTTATTTCTGATTTTCAAAATCTGTTCTTCAAATGAAGGCTCCCAAGCATAAAGTTTCAGGACTTTGATACCACTTAAAACTTCGTTCATTAACTTAACTCTCTCGTCCTTATTTTTCATTTGCTTAATCTGCAAGTTTCTAACTTTTCCTGCTAACAAAGCATTAACAGGAATTAAGATGATCATCACAGCTAAACCGGAAAGCACCGAAGGTCCTAACGTTCCCCACAGGAAGTAAAGAGCTAATGCGATTTGGAGAGGTGCTGACCAAATCATATTTACATAAGCAGTAACGTCCATAAATCTTTGAGCGTCAACAGACATTAAATTGACGATTTCACCAACAGTCGACTCTTTTCGTGCAGAGTTGGAAACTCTCAACGCTTTTCTGTAAATGGCAGCAATCAGTGCAGTGCGAATTCGCAAACCCACTAAAAACATACGATTGAAGTATTGCGATAATATCAGTGTTTGAAAAACTGCCGTTAAGAGGAGAATTACTGAGTACATGTAGCCTTTCCATGTTTCTTCGTGGAATTTCGGGTCCACGAATTTTATTAATAATCTGAAATAAAAAAAAGAGCTTATGATAATTTAAAAAAATGTTATTCTAAAATATCTTTATCTCTAGTTATTTCATTTTTACCTCATACCTCAAAAGGATTTAAAATTTCTTGAAATCTTTGGTAATTTCTGAATATTAAAGTTTGCTATTCATAAGTTTAAAAATAATACTCACTCTAGAATCAGGGGACTGACGAATGTCATAATATCCTGAATAAGTTTAAGTAATGCACCGAAAAGAAAAGTGGGTCCAAATGCTTTACAGAGAGGAGGTAGGATGGATGCTGTCTTCTTTTTGCCTCCAGCATTAAAATTGATTTGTCCTGATCCTTTTCGGAATGATGCCTTAACACCTTGCACACTGGAACAATTGGCTTCTCTTTTAAAATGCAATACAATCAGATCCTAACGGTACGTAAAATCATGAAATCTTAATTTTAATCTTACCTAACATCAGTCCAAAATAGTCTTGATAGCGAAAAGAAACAAGTTGTTTGTTATAACAGTCTTTCTTGAGAAAAATCAACTGACGTTACGTACAACTAGGATTTTTTTAATCAATTTATTTTAAAAGACTGATTTTTTAAATGGATTTCTTTAAAAAATATATTTACTATCCGCGCTGATTGGTACTTTACTTGAAATAAAAAAATGAGCTCGTCACTTACTTGTCTGCTTTTTTCAGTTTTATCCAGTATTTGTCGAAACGTGGAACGATTTCATTAGTTGTATCTTCGGGATTCATGGACCAAAGATCACTTGTCTCCAGAGGCTTTTTGAATCCTTTCCACATCAGGGAATCGAACCAGGTAAAGAAAAGTCGGGAGGGGAAAGACGCATTTTGCTCCGGACATGCTCTTTGAGTCTAGAAAATTTATACGATTATTATTAAAATAATCAGAGAGCCAAATTTATATATAAAAGAAATCTACTCAGTGTATTTTATTTTAAGGATTTTCAAAGGATTTTTATATATTGCAGGGAATTTTGAAATATTTTAAGTAATTTTAAAGGACTTTAAAGAATTTCCAAAGATATTAAATGATTTTAAATAATTACAAGGGATCATAGGGGATTTTAAAGTTTTTTTTAAGGATTTCAAAAGTTTTCAAGGGAGCGAAAAAAAATTTTCTAGATGGATATATCTTTAATTTTCAAAAAAAAAAAAGTTACCAACCTGAGAGTATTCCGAAACTTTGGGTGCAGCATCCACGCGAAAGTTGAGCAGAAATAATATCACAACTACCGGGTAATAAATCATGTATGATACAAATTCGTATGATACTTCCGTCTAGAACAAAAGAAATTTGTGTAAATATCTTTATTTGCAGTGTGTAGATAAAATAAGCTGCAGAATCATAGGTGGACTTAAAAGATAAGTCCAGGAACTTGTTATTCACTTTCCTGATTTCTAATGAAATATATTACCTTGTAAGAAGATGATCTTATTAAACTTCTATAGCGTACGCATCCAAAAATTGCGTGTAAAAACCAAAATAGAAAAAGTAATCCTGAAGTACGCATGCCAAACTTTTTGTTATAAACAAGAAGTACAGCTGCCAAAGCCTAAAAAAAATTTTTTTCCATATATTCCAAGTTCTCAAAAATGTTTTTTAAACTGAGACCCAGTGGGATGAAATACCGACTTAGGAGTAAAAAAGAGTCTAAAAAACAATTTAAATATACCAATTGGTAAAACGTGATAAATTGACAAAATAGGTGAACTTTAAAATAGATTAAAAAAGATGAATATGTGACGATCTGTTATGACAGAGTTAAGTAATTGGTAATTAAATAATTTAGGCTGGTGGGACCCTGGCGCTCGGGCTGTAAGAAGTTCATTGTCCTATATCCATCTTCAGAACAATAATCTGGACTAGCATCGTCATCGTGTTAGTTATCGATGATTTTTCTCGAGCCACCGACTGCTCTTACAGTTGAGTAAATACCAGACCAAAATTGGTCTACTATTGGTCAAATTTTTGACCCTTTAAATCGGTATTTCATCTCTCTGTGTGAGTACATTTTTTGTACTGAAAATGGTTCAAATATATGATTTTACTTACATAAGTAACTATGTTTATACACGGCGTGTAGAAGTCTACATCATAGACTACTCTGTAAGTACTAAAATAAATCGCAAACGCTAAGTCGACTATGGCAAGTAAAATTAGTGCTAGGGTAAGTATCATTTTCGATATAAACAGCCACGTGAAGGGGACATTTTTTCTTTTGCTTTTCAGAAGGTAGTAGACTTCTAGGAACGAAAAACTCCACAGGAAGATACATGGTATCCATACTAGAACTGTTTTTTGAAAACACTCCGTTACATCCGGATCCTCTGTGTACCATGTCACGTTCGAATCCTGCAAACAAAAAAACATTTTTTATAATTAAAGTACAATATTTTCTAAGAATTGTCAAACTATTAAAAACTGAAAGATTTAAAATCTACTATATAACATATTTAATTCAGTTTAGCTTATATTTTTCAAAAATTAAATTCTGATCAGGAGATAAGATAAGAGTTAACGTAGTTTCCTTAATTCGTAATTAAAAATATTGAGACATAAAGTGATGAATAAGATGTATTTTTAAATATTTCAATCCCAAGATATTGTGCATTGTACAATTCACTGCAATTATATAGGTACTTTGTTTTATCAGATAATTAATTACTACTATGATATATAACTTGTACGCACCTATGTTTAAAAATATATTTCTAGACTAATAATACCTTGTGTAATCAAACTTCAAGGCAACGGGACAAAAGCAAAAAAATAAAAAGTACATAAGCAGGAAAGTATTTTCCAAAACGAAGAACGTCTTTCAATTTGTCATTGCTACATTCTTTATCAGTTTAATCAAATTAAATTCAGTTTCTTTTATTTAGTCCACCGTATCTCTTATTAGAAATATGTCGTTATCATTTCTGCTTTGAATCATGAAATTATTGATAGCCACGATAGCCACTGAAAATGATTGATGCAATGCTTGAAACGGGCACAAGCAATTAGATAAAATCTATGTACTGTTGGTATTATTATTATTATAAGTTGAAAATGTCAAACTATATTTTTTACTAATGAGTGTCCTTAATTTAATCATTCAAGGACATTATTCTTAATTATTATTAAAACACAATGGAGAAAAGAGTTCTCTGAAAAGTCATGTATCGAATAATATCGTATCATACCCGTATCATAATCGTATCATTTGTATCAATGTCAATCAAACTATAAAATATATAGAGCAGTTTTCTTCCACATGATGATTAACTACTTACAAAGAACTTGCTAGTATCTTCGAACTTTCAACTGATTGCACTATTTAGTTTATTAACTAAATTTATTTAATTTTTACTAATTTTATTTATTATTTTCGATTATATAAAATTTTAAATAAAAAATAAATTAAAAATATTTAAAAAGTAGAAGAAATTTCCAGGTCAGACTCGACTATAAATCCTGGATAGCCTTTCAAAAGGTTTTCAAGATATTCTACAAAAGATTAAAGATTTTAAGTAATTATAAAGAACTCCAAAGAGTTTAAAATTATTTTAAGAAATTGTAAGAGATTTAAAGAATTTTAAAAGATATTTTAAAAAATTCAGAAGAGTTTCAAGATTTGAAAATGATTTCACAGGATTTTAAGAAATTTTAAGTGTTTTTAAGGAATTTCAAGAAATATCAAGGATTTAAAGATTTCACAAGATTTCACAAGCGATTTTACACTATAGATTTCAAGTGATCAACCCTTCGATAATAACTATGCATCAAACGTTTAATTTTATTTGCAAACTGATTGCAATCAATTTATTGATTTATCGATTGCAGATGTTCTTGTTGATAATGATAATAATCAATATCTCTAAGGTAATCTACTCGCATGAAGAATTATTGATATTTATTTAAAAAGGACATACTTTATAAAAGAGGACAAAAAACGATTATTTGTTTTGTTCATATAGTTAAAAATATACCGAAAAGGAAAAATAAGTTGAGTGTAATTCCCAGAATCTAAAGAACACGTAATGCTAACAATCAGAATGATTCTGCATAAAATTTTAATGACAACCAATCGAAAGAGAAAATTTCATCTAAAGGAAACAAAGTCACATAACAGCCAAAGGTCTAAAATAATTAATTTAACTAAATGAATTACAAATTTTCAAATGTCTCTCTTATAGGTTATGACAATCTCATCGGCAAATTTAATATAATAAATAAAAAATGTATTATATATAAATGAAAGAAGCACGTTGTAAAGATTCGAATTTAAAGGTTATATACATTACATGAGTTACGAGTGGCAAAAAAAAAATGAAAGTAGAAATCGTGGAGACTTACCCAAAACTTGGAGCCACAAAATTGGTCCAAAGTGTGATTCTCCATCCTGATTCCTGACACATTTATTCCCGCGTCTGCGAGTTTCACAATGTTCACAATAATCACAATTGACACAAAACAAAAGACTTCAATTATTTATATTAAAGTTGAGACTTGTAGTAGTGTTTATCGAAATCACAATGAACAATGACGATTGAAGGGTTTTTAGAAGAAATTGAGTATATTAACCGACTACTGTTCGTTTTTTCATGTCGGTGAGGGAAGCTTTCCAGAAAAATTGACAAGACACACAACGTTCACACTAAATTGTATAACACAACCAAGAATAAATCACATTCGGAACAGAAGTTTTTTTAAATTTATGTGTAAAATAAGGAGGCTGGAATAACGACTCAACTCGCGAGTCGCGAGTGTGAACCGTGTGATCGCTGATCGCGATATATTCCGCAACCTCGTGTAAGTAACCAGTGTAACCAATTGTAACTGTGTAACTGAAAAGCCTGAAAAGATGGACGAGTGTAAGTGAGTGTAAGTACTTTAAAAGATTGTGTTGGTTTATATACGTATATATTTATATATATGTACTTCAGCCACTCTCTTTTCCTACGCGCATGTGTATTGAGTGCGAGTTGGTGCGAGTTTCACGTTCCTTGCAGTGGTTCCTTGATGTTCCTCAATGTTCCTGTTTTCTGCTGCTGTTCTTCTTTGTTCTGTCATTCTTTGTATTCCTTTCACTGACATTAGGATATTCAGTTCCAGATATGTACTTAACTACTTAATTAGACCGAAAAAATTGTACGGATGGTTTCCCGATTTTATCCTAAAACTTCCCCTATTATGTTAAACAAGAAACAAGTATAAACTTGACCAGCGCTTTTTGAAAGTCGCAGGGGCGAATCTAGAAACAATTCTTGGGGGGGAAATTAATTTTCACCTAAAATTTAGAAATAAATGTTGTTTAGCATAGTTTTCAGTGAAAATTTAAAAATAATAATAAAAACATTGACCAGTTATTTTTTTTATGTTTTTTTCTGATATCGAAGGGCGAATTTCCTAATTTGATTGTAACATTTTTTTTTCAGTGGGGGGATATTTCCTCCGCGTTGGATCCGTCACTGAGTTTCGCAATTTTGCCGCGAAATCCAATCTTCGAAGTTTAGCTGAAATTAAGCGAAAATACGAAGAATACAGACACTTTGTGAAAAATACGAACATCACTTTCACTAAATTCTAACTCTGCTTTTGATCCATTTCACTGACAGGCCAAGACGCTCTAAACCATTTATCATTTTCAAAAGGAAGGAACTTTCATATATGAATTTAAATAGAGAAGGAGAGAGATTAAAGAAACGATAGAAAAAAAATCCACAAGGCCCGCATTCCGCAAAATTAGGGGTTAGGAAGTAACGGACAATAACGGGATAACACATAACGGTAATAATTTAGAATATATGTAAATTGAATCTATATTTGATGCAACGAATTGAAAATAAAATTTTCAATCAATTACGCAAGGAAAAGTGGATGAGGAAAAAGTTTTATGTAATTTTAACTCGTCTTATTTATGCAGAAACTTTTTTAACTCCTTGATTAGAATTACAACGCGGCCAAGGAGTTTATAGTTATAGTTTTCACGCAGAAAGCAATATACGAGGTCACATCATTTGTGGAAGGTTTTCTGTGTGAAGAATCGCTGTGCAAATTCTGCAAACACTATGGACTATGCAGCTATACAGTTACGCAACAAGACGACAATACAAATTGATGCAAACACTCATTTAACAGTGTTAACCTTAGCAGATCCTATCAGAGAATACTCATCAGTCAATCAATTATCCTGATTTCGCAATTCCATAGTCCCATTCAAGCGATTGATCAAATTCAAAGGCGAGACATTCTAACTTTAAAATTCGACCTCCTCATTTTACTCAACAACTATTAGAATTAGAGATATTTTTACTCTATAGAGAGATTTTTTTTCGAAATAGAAATATGGCTAAAGAGCGAAAGAAAATTTAGTTTTAAGGGCGTTGGACCCAAGTGTTAAATTCTAAATTCTATTCTCCGTTTTACTCAACGAAAAGTATAAATAAATTTTTTTTCGCCAATCTTTTTTCCAATATAAGACTGCATACAGAGCGAAAAAATATTTAATTTCGATACTTTTTACATAAAACGAAGAATTCAAAATCTAACGTCAAAATTCAATATTTTCATTTTACTTAAAAATTATTTGAATTAGATATTTTTTCTCTCTGTATGCATAATTCTAGCTAAAAGTTGATTAATTCTACTGAGGGAAAAAATTCCAAATTTAATAGTTGTTGAGTAAAATGAAGAAATCGAATTTTTAGATTAGAACTTGGCTCCAACACCCTTAATACTTTTTGCGTAAAACGAAACATTGAAAATCTAATCTCAAAAATTAATTTTTTGCAAAAAGTATTAAAATTAAAGTATTTTTAGCTCTGTAACCATAATTTTATTTAATAAATAAGCACTTATACACAGGGAAAAAACCTCTAGTTATAATATTTGTCAAGTTAAATGTGGATTCGATATTTAACGTTTGTTTATAGCTTAAAGAGACACTGTAGTTATATGCATCAGAGTAACTGATAAGTCATCGTGCTGATGACTTATCACTAAGTGATTGTCGAGATTTGAAGTTCTTTCCGGCTATTATTTTGCAAAATTTACAATAAAAATGAGTCATATTACATAAATATTATTCATATTACATAAATATGTTTGCTCGAAAATCTGGTTTCAAGGGTATATTTAACTGGTTTTAACAATTATTATTGAAGGAAGTAGTTATTCTGTAAAAGAAGTAAATGTTTCCGCACATTCTTTTCAAATGCAAACGCATTCAGTTTAAAGTTTCCAGATACATTGCATTACTGTCATTTGTTATCGCGTTCATTCTAATCTTAATGTTTTTTTACAAGCCTATGTCGTATTGTCTGCAAACTCTTAAATTATGAATGATTTAATGCCTTACAAACGAACCTTCTGTACAAAATTGATTATTTATTAAAATATAAATTACATTGTACCTAAACCTAATTTCTGCGTTATACGCTTATATTAAATGTTTTATAATTTTATAATTATTATATAATACAATTCGTTTCTTAAACTCATACTGTAAAGACTGAATTACATATATAAATCTGCTGTGATTTGTTTCCCAAATTATGGCAGAGGTATTAAATACTGTTAAAAAGTTGAATACTTTTTCTGTAAAATGAAGAAAACGAAATCTTACCTCCAAATTCAAGTGCTTCATTTTACGCAAAAAGTATTCAAATGAAATATTTTTTCGCTCTTTACAGATAATTTTGGCGATAAAGTGAGTACCAGTACCAGAGTGAAAAAATATTTAATTATAATATTTGTTAAGTAAAATGAAAAATTCGAATTTTGAAGCTAGAAATGGGATCCAACGTCCTTAATAGATAGAGATTACTGCCTCTTTTTATAAATAAAATACAAAGAAATGGAAGAGTACTCAAAGTGTTGGCTTTGAAATAAATTAGGAATATCTTAATTCAATTTAAAATTGCACATTGTAATATTAGTCAATAAAGTTTTACCTTAGACCTGGGTACTATTAAAAAGAAGAGTTAATAGTTCTGGTTGTTGTAGATTCCGCTTATACTTATGAACCATGTCCTGGATTTTCAAACGTCTTCTAACATGAGGAGGATGATAGCTATAAAAATCAAATATTTTTTGTGATTAATTAAAGATAAAACTTCCCTGTCTGTTACGGTTTTTATTAAAATTTTGATTATTTTTAAGAACGACAAATTGCATTCCCTATTTTCAGTCAGTTATATATTATATAATATATATATTTATGAAATCGGAATTTGCAATTGAAATACAGAAGTCAAAAGTTAATTACAAATTTTGTTATCATGAAATAAACATTGACTGGCAATATCTTTGTTTTTCAAGAGTTGGATTTATCAAAGTTATCAGTAAATGCAAAAAATAGTTTCCTGCTTTCTACTACCAAAAATGTGAGAAAACAGAGGAAAAGAATTGATACTTTATTCTTTAAAATATTGCTTTAAAAAAACGAACTGTCTCATTAAACTGACCTGTCGTTATCAAGTCTTCTTCGTCGTCCCATATTTAATGCTGTTTGTCTAACTAGACTACCTAATGCTCTTCTAGGAACGACCATCCCATCGATTAAAGGAGTGGCTAAATTAATTCTTGAAATTGGCCCTTGTAACCTTACTCTCATTAACCCACTATCAAGTGCCTGTAAGAAAATTATTTGCACGTCCGATGGTGTAACGATTCTAGAACTGCTGAGTCCTGTATGTGTACAAGGAAGTAGTTCAGCTGTAATGATTAAAAAATTAAGTATAAATAAATGAATAATGAACAAGGAATTAAAAATTAATTAAGGGCGTTGGATCCATGTTCTTAAAATTCGATTTCTTTATTTTACTTAAGAAAATATTAGAAGCAAACCTTTTCGCTTTGTAAACGTATTCCTTTTTGAAATAGAAGTGGAGGTACAGATTGTAAAAATATATAATTATAATATTTATTAAGTAAAATGTAGAATTCGAATTTTAAAGTTTGAAATTGGATCCAACTTCCTTAAAAAATTAAATACATATGGCAAATTATTTTACGAACCGATTGGAAATTGAGCACAGTCTTCGAGACTTTCCAACCAAACAACCATAATTTTCGTATCAGTTTGAGCTGGAAGAATGTGCTTTGTGGTTCTTCGAGGCTTCACTGGATCAGAATTAGGAGCGTTAGAAGAATTAGATCCCAAACTTGGAGGCTGTTTTCCAAGGTCAAGGGACATAGTTCTTGGGGCATTTGTACTCGTGTTTTGTGGAGTGGAAAAGGTTCTTGATCCTGTACTTTCGCTTGCACTTCTTTCAAACCAAGCTGGAAAATTGTAAAATAACTAATATTGAAACAATCAAGGTTCAAGAAATCTGATCAGTTTAATGATTTAAAATAAAATAATATCAGGTAAATAGTCAATAAGTTTCTCACTGAATTCTGAGAAAAGAAATTAAAACAATTGCTAGTTATTACAAGTGCCTTTTTAAAAAAGACCCTTATGTTATTAATGTATGCTCACTTCCTTCCCTGAATTTTAGATGTGATAAATCTCACCTTGACCAGTCTCGCTGTAAATAGTTTCATCCACAGCTTCGGTATTCACACCCAGAGGTTGCGTCGGCACTACAAAAGCAATTTCGGAACTCACATCCGCCCAATATAACACATAAGTGTTACCATTATAAAGAGATCCACCATGATCGCTTTGAGTTGGTTGAGGGACGTTCAATTCAGTCATCACTTGCCACGAAGTAGATACATGACCAGTCCATCCAGCATGCAAATTTACAGACACAGGCCAGCCAAGAGAGCTCAAAAATTCCAGAAAATTTGGAGAGACGTTGCCTTCATTTAACTGTTAATTAAATTTTTTTAAATTATTATTATATAAATAAAATTAAAAATGAAATTTTGAATTTAAAATATCTTACCACATTTGATAAAATCACTTCTGCATTTTTTTGGCCTGCTTTCACATAAAAAATGTGAACAGTATCACAAGTTCTAGGACTAATACGATCCAGATTTTCCAAATCTGAACAAAAACCTGACAGAGTCGAATCTAATGCAATCAAACCACCAGTTGTTGAATCTTCTGAAACCTCCTTAGGTTCCAAGTTCAAAAATCCGAAATGGCTCAAAAAGAGTCTGGCAGTCTGAAATTCATGGCAAACCTGGGGAGGCACACATTCGTCGATTTTCTCCTCTGATTTCATTTCATTATCCTCGCTGAATTTCGATTCGAGATCGATTTGCCGATCAAGTAATTGGGAGAGAGTCTGGTGATCGTTTTTGAGAGAGTCGTTCTCGTTCATAATTAAATCCAAACTTGGTATGGAGTCATCCCTATTGAAAATAATTCCAATTACATATTTTATTTTCCAATCTCTTAAAATCTTTTCAAGTAAAAATGATTTATATATAAAAATTTGATTCGAATATACTATTAAATTTTTTTAAATCTGTTGAAATATTCTTGAAATCTTCTTAAAATTAATTAAATCTCTTGAAATCTTTGAAATCTTTAGTCTCATATATAAACCAAAAATTTGCTTAATCAACTCTTCGAAAAATTTCACAATCGAGAATATTCTCAAGAATATTCCCGGGAATTCTCTTCTAATTTTAGTTCATGAGAATTTTAAAAATCTAACTACAATAAACTTACACTTTACAATGCGGAATTTTGTCCACATTGTCTGGAAAGAACCTGGGTCTGTAATCAAGTTTCGGTGAAGGCTCTAGTAACGGTAAAGGTCTTCCAGGATTTGTATTTATGCTTCTAACGCTCGATCTATGTCTCGGTAAATGACGTAACTGCATTGTCCAAGCATGTCGTCCGAAAGGTCCTCGAATTAAAACAGTAACTGTTGGTTGTGGATCTTGATCATTGCCCAAGGGTTCCTCTAATAAAGCCAACATCGTTGCATTTTCTGCCACGAAATAGCGAAAACGCTCGACTGCAGTTTCTCGAGCTATTCGACCTCCTGGCCAACTATTACAGTGTTTTAGGAGCGATACCTCATCAAGGAGCGAAGACAAAGATTGAGTCCCACATGCACTTGGAAAATATCCCACCTGCAAAAATAAAGAAAAAAATATTAGAGATAATATTTTCCCGGTTTTGCCTGTTAATAGCCACTCTGATTTTTAATTAAAATCCATGACTAAAATTCTAGGCCAACCCTGTAAAGTGTCTTTATAAACTGCAAATAAAAAAGTAATTTTCGAGTTTACGAACCTGCTCAAGAATTACTGTTAATAGGGCATCAGCAGCATCCCTGACTCTCATTGACGCAGGTTTTAATTCCTTCTCATCTTTCATCTTAATCGGTTCTCCAGGTTTCCCAATACTCTTTGTTCCAGAAATTCCTAGTTCTACTACTTCCAAAACCGTTGCGAGGCAGTCTTTATCCTTAAAAAATAATTTGTTTAAAAAATATCTTTCTGATCAGAGTAAAGGTGTTATTGGACCTAAATTCTAATCTGAAAATTCTACCTTCTTGGTTTACTTAACAAATATAATTAAATATAAAATGAAGAAATTGTATTTTGAAGTTAGAACTTTGATCTTAAAATTAGAAAATTTAAAAATAAATGTGAACCTGTAAAAGTTGTGGATGAGCTGTAAGCCAGGTAGTAAGGCAGGAAAAAGCTGCGACAATCGAGGAATGAAGATCCTTAGAATGAGCAGGAGGTGGTCGCCAACACTGATAAGCTATGTAATCACAAAGCCACTTCACTGCTCTCTTACATTCTAAAGCATCTGAAAAAATGAAAATATTTTTCTTTTAAAATTCTGCAAAATTAGAGCACAAAAATGTCTATTTCTAAAATAAGTTTGGTAAAATGGAGAAATCGAAGTTTCAGATTAGAATTTTTAAAGAATCAAACACAATTAGAATTAAAATTAATTAACTAAAGATTTAAATTAATCAATTAAATCACACCTGTGAGTTTCCTTGCTGCTTACAAGGAAAGGAGATACATATCTAAATTACTTATGAAAGCTTAAGATCTAAAATACTCTTAATTCAGTTTTAATAATTTCTTACCTGTCTCACGAATTCGGGTCCTTGCAAGTCCCGATAACATTTCCAAAGCCGCTAAGGAAACATTTAGATCCGATTTCCAGGACGAAATTAGTCTGTGACAAACTAAATAAGTCGCCCTCACAAACAAGGCATGTGCTGAATCTGGAAAAGTACCAATTAATCATAATAAGATGTTTCCTAAATCCTCCAAACGGAAATACTTATCTACAATTCTTGATGATCGAAATGCGATAAAATAAAAATTAGAATCTAGGAATATAAAAATGTAGCGGAAGGATGCGCACAAACTTTTAAAAAATCCAATACTTGCAGTATTTAGAAATGCGAGTAACCGCAGAGAGAAAGAGAGAGGAATGGATATAGAAAAACAATAATACTTTATTTACCAAAAGCGATGCTTTCCTCTTGAAGTGTGGCAATATCGGAAGAATCGCTGAAGGAACGGAGGTCACTGGAAATGCTTATCTGACTGGCTGAATCGCTGGTAACTGGATTTTTATTCAAGCGATGATCATGGCACAATGGAGCACAACGGAACACAATCCATAATAAAAGTCGAGGGAAAATACAACACAAAAGCAAGTGAGAAGCGTAATAAAATAGTATATTTGCGAGTGCCGAAAGTGTTAAGATGCAAAACTCAAAATTAAGGAGCTATTTATGCTATTTATCCATATTTTATTTTATTCTGTATAATTCAGGTCGTTAGATCCAAGTTTTAATTTCAAAATTCAATTTTATCATTCTACTTAAAAAAAATTATAATTAGGTATTTTTTTGCTCTTTTTTTTTTGCATTATAGAGCGAAAAAATATCTAATGCTAATATTTCTTGAGTAAAATCTGGAAAGGGAATTTTGAGATTAGAACTTCGATCCAATACCCTTAACGGCATAAATAGCTTTGGCAAAAAAGGCAATCAAAAATGTATTACGAGAGTTCAACTCTAAACTTACCGGATGAGAGCAAATTTGTTGTATTGTCGTTTGGAATGGTGTCTGGTTGAGTTACTTGTTCTACTTCTTCAGCAGCTGCAGAATCTTGAACACTTAGCAACAACCCACCTGAATTTTATAATTTAAAACATATTATTAATTATCAATCCAATGTTTTTCAATATATTTTACAATATTTCTGGTTAATAATAAGTAAAAATTAAAAGCTAAAAAAATATTTACCTAAAAGCATGTGAGTATTTTGTGGGTCAGCTTCGACTTGCAAGGCATTTATTAGCAAATTCATAAGCCTCGGTTTCAACTGAGCGAAAGTGACTTGATTTTTCTCAGAACCAACAGCAACTCCACTTGACAAATCTCTTATTGGAAGATTCTGTAACCAGGAATAATTTTTTAAGTCATCCTAAAAAGTTTTAAAATTTACAATAGAAATTTTTTATCCTTGAGATTGTTTCTGACCTGGAAATGCAGAGGTAATGCCAACATAGATATTAACAGATGTATCGAAGCTCTCCTCAACTCGATCTTGGACACAGAACTCGACTTCAACCTCAGATCCTTATCTGGAAGGACGACTTCTAATGCAGACAAAACTGCAGGTACCAGGACTTGAATACCGTCTAGGTCAAGACGAAAAAGGTCAGCAGAGTTAAGTAAAATACTGGCTAAAGTTTCTCCGCACTCCTTCGCTTCACTGACTTTAAGTCCATGGTACATAGCTTGGTAAAACCTTGCAGAATACGCTGGAAGAATATCTTCTCCAGTTTTCTTTGCGCAGAAAATTCTGCAAAGGGCGCCCATTGCTTCTGCTCTTCCGGATTCATAACGATCTATTCCGAGGGATGATGGAATGTCTCCAATTGTATCTTGCAAGGAAGAAGGTCCGTCAACTAACATTGATGATGGTCTTTTTGATGCTCCAGATGGTTCTAAGAAATAAATAAATTTATAAATAAAAATCTTACGATAATTTATGCTTATAATCATTTTTAATGTCTTAAAATATCTTAATCTTCAAGAATTTCAATAGTACCTACTGACCTTCATGGAATTTAAACAGACTTTTAAATTTTCAAAATATTTTAAGTGATTATAAGTAATTTATTTGAATAAAAAAAAACGTAGGCAGGGTGGCCACAAGATTCAATTATTCAATTTCCCTGACTTTTCCCTGACTTTCAGACAAATTTTCATGACAAAAAAGTATTAAAAATACGTACAAATTTTCAATAATAATACTATTGAAATTTCTCCAAAATCACTTAAAATTTGTAAAAATCTCTCAAATAACAACCTTGGAAATCTCTTAAAATTCATTGAAATTCATAAAAACATCTTAAAATTCCACGAAATTACTTCAAATTAAAATACATTAAAATTTGTAAATAAAAATTCTTGGAAACAAAAACCTCACAAAATCCTTTAAAAATCAAAAATAATTTTTGAATTTTTTTTTAATTCCACAAGAAATATTTAAATTTCTTAGAAACATTTTAAAAATGTCAAAATTTCTTTAAATTTTTACGAATTCTACGAAAAACTTTAAAATCTCTAAAAATACGTAAAGATCTCTTCAAATTCTTGAAAACCTCTTGACATTCCAT
>UCOK01009141.1:0-20000 GCA_900474325.1 Synergus umbraculus
CCTTTAATGTCCCTAAAGATCCCCAAATTATATAAAATATGAAATACTCTTTATATAATAATTTAGAACTTGTTTTGATGATCCCTAATTAATGATACTAAACCCTAAAACTATATTTATGTGAATTCCCTCATTATAATGATCCCTATTTCTTTAATTATGTTTTATTATTTGATTTAAAGTCCTAATAATGTATAAAGATCCTCCCTATCTTATGAAATATGTTTATTATCATAAATTATTGACAGTATTATATAATTTTTTTTTTGTTATTATTTGATTGATTTGTTTTATCAAAATAAATTGTTATTTTGTCTATTTTAAATATGGGCTTTGTTAGTTAACGTCCCACCCCTCTCTATCGTTGTCTAGCCTTGATTTTATAGTTCTTATGATATAATTTTATATTTTTCTTTATTAAAGTTAAATTTTGCTAGTTATAATTCAAATTCCTGAACTATTTTAAATAACTGTCCCAAGAAAGGATTAATAGTCAGTGAGGTTGCTTTATTTGTTTAAGTATATATATTATTTAAATGTATTATACGATTATCTTTATTTGTTCTATTTCTTTTATTTTTTTGAGTGTAACTAGCATAATTCTATAGTTGTCCCAAGAAAGGACTGGCGCCCAAAATATGTTAATTTCCTTTATTTTATTTATCTCGTGCGTGGCTTAGAGGCCTAATTTCATTAAATAAAAAGCCACGTCACACTCAATACTTTTCAGTATTTGATCTAGCAAGCGGGTTTCACCAAGTAGAAACCCACCCCGAGGATCGAATCAAAACGGCCTTCTCAGCGCCTCGTGGCCATTTTGAATATTTACGCATGCCAATGGGCATTAAAAACGCCCCTGCAACGTTTCAACGCCTGATGGACACCGTCTTAAAGGGTATGCATGGGAGAGAAGCATTCGTATACCTGGATGAAATAGTAATTCATTCCATAAATTTGAAAGAACACGACGTAAAGGCAAGAAAGCTATTTAGCAGGCTTCGATCAGCAAATCTAAAGCTACAACCGGATAAATGTGAATTCCTACAGACTGAGGTAGCCTATCTAGGACGCATTATTAGCAATAAAGGGTTGAAACCCAATCCGGCAAAGATTGAAGCTATTAAAGATTTTCCAACCCCCACTAAGGTTCGGGCAGTCAGACAATTTCTAGGTCTGTCCGGATACTATCGAAGATTCATTAAATATTATCCCAAGCTGTCCAAACTCCTTACAGAACTTCTCAAAAAGGATAAGAAATGGGAATGGGCGGAAGAACAAGATCAAAGCTTCAGACAACTGTGCGAATGCTTATGCAATGAACCCATTCTTCAATATCCCAATTTTGAAAAAACCTTCAAGCTCACTACAGACGCTTCGGAATACGCCGTGGGAGCAATATTAACTCAAAACAACGAAGGGATGGATATGCCTGTTGCATATTTCTCCAGAATAATGAACGAATGTGAGAGGAAATATCCCCAAGAAGAAAGGGAATGTCTCGCCATAGTACGGGCCTTAGAAAATTTTAGACCCTACCTTTACGGTCGAGAATTTATATTAACCTGTGACCACGAACCCGTTCACTGGATGAATTACATCAATAACCCTGGAGCAAGACTTTTAAACTGGAGACACAAGCTCCTCTACTATCAATATGTATTTGAATACAAACAGGGAAAAATTGAACAGAGGCGTGGAAGCTCTCTCAAAAAATCTAAAATCTGGAAATGAGACCACGAATTCCCTCGAAACTAAAAATTCTGATGATTCTGATACTTCCTTCAATTCCACTTCTCTTCGAAGAAATTCTGATCAAATTTCAAAACTAGCGGAGTCAGAGTTGAAAAAGAATCGAGCAAAAGTGTTAGTCCTAACGCGATCAGCCGCCTCCGGAAGTGGCTTAAACCAGGGTGGACCTGCATCCCAGTCTTCATCTCGACCGCCTCGTCGTGTTGGACGACCTAAGAAAACAGTTCAGTTTGAGAACGGAAAGCCGTCGGTACCCAGGACAACCAGTTTTAAACCAACAAAAACAAAAATTACAACTCTTACGACTTCTACAGAAGCTCCCCCTAGGCGACCAGGAAGACCCAGGAAGAACCCAATCCCGGACCCAATTCGGAAAAATCCTGATGAAGCCTATAAACCTCCTGTAGTATTTGAACCCACAAATCTCGAGGAAAGTAAGATAGGAAGAAGATTAGTGAGACGAAAAGGGATAAGTCAAACGCCCTCCGCCACAAGTGACTCCTCAAGCGAGTCTCCTTCTTCCGATTCATCCTCGATCGACGATGACGAAAAGGACTCTGATCCCCCTGTGTTTCGGAAAACACATAGTGTCCTTCCAAGCTTAGAACCCACATTGGCGCCTTAAAGGGATGAAACTGCCCCTAAGAGTGCACCCCCCCCCCCCGAATACAGAGACTGAATCCTTGGTTCCCTTCACCTTCAGACGTCTACACCGATGTTTATGTCGATGGCGCATGCGTTTATGACGAGAACGGTGTATCCCGAGCAGGGATAGGTGTCTGGTTCGAACCTGACCACCCCTTGAACACCTCTAGAGCATCCAAGGGTCGTCAAACAAATAATGCCGCAGAAATCGAAGCAGCAACTGTTGCAGTGAAGAAAGTACTTGGCCTGTTGGAGATTCTGATTACCCTCAGGAACCGTGGCTGATGATTCCAATCGAAAACGCTGCACCTGGAAGCACCCAGAAGTCAGCCAGGAATTGCGTTGAGCGAACTATTGGAGTTCTGAAAACGAGATTTCGGTGCATAATGAACGAAAAAAAGTTGCGGTACGTGCCACATAAAGTGGCCAAGATAATCATTGCTTGTGCTGTGCTGCACAATATGTGCGTTGCCGCTAGGTTGGATGATGTCCAGTATGACAATAATATTGTAGAGGGTAACGGCATTGATAATCAAGATATTCTTCCAGAAGAACCAGTACCAGATCCAAGACTAAGAGCTAATGGAGAGCAGGCTAGAGCCAATTTGATTAATAGGTATTTTAGGTAGACCAAAGGCCATATTCATGAACCTTCGTAATGCGATTATTGCTTTTGAAGGTAAGTTGCTTTAAAATATTATATATATAAATATTATAATATATTATATACGATTGTAGTTTGTCAAACCAAAGAAAAGGGCAAAATTCTCGAAAATTGAATTATTCCAAATGCAATAACACTTTCAATCCAATTAATCACTTATTTTAATATTTTAGTTTAATGTTTGCCTGTATTTATAATTTAGCTTAGTATTTTTTTGAAGAACTGGAGGCGATGGAAGATATCAATTATAATTAATATATCTTCCACCGAATCCTCTGTATTTGCAAAAGTACAAATCGAAACTTGGTGGTGTCACTTTTCATTGGAAGACTCTTTACGGGACAAAATTAGTGCTACATATTGAAAACAAATATTTATCTGTAATTTTTAATGAGTAAAATAGAGAATACAGTTTTCAGCTTAACAGTTGGGGTCAACGCCCTAATTAATTTCATACATTTTTGCCGCCCAAACCTAACCTCCCTGACAGTTTACCCCCACCATGGTCTAAAGACCGTTAAAGATACGATTTCGAATTGACGCTTTCTTACACTTCTTTTTGTCAACAATTCGAGTAAGTCATCAACAATTCAAATAACTCTCATTAATCATAAACGATTATTAGCACAATTTTATTTTAAGCTCGAAATTATAATACACGCTTCAACACTTGCGAAACTCTAGCTGATATATAAAAGATATCAATAATATTGAAAGTCGGTGATCGCGTTCTAAATAACCTAACTTTTGACAAAATTTAAAGCAGCGTGAATAATAGGCTCTAAGGAAAAATCGGGAAAAAGCCCATACAATTCTACGAAATCTTTTAAAAGTACAAAAAATCTTTTAAATTCCGTAAAAGTCGCTTGAAAATCACCAAAATTTCTTAAAATTTCCAAAAATTAAATGACTTAAAGTTGTAAGAAGGAAAATAAATAATCGTGCGCGTTTATTTGCTACTTATTTAAATATTTTATTGATTATTTATCTGTTTTTGTCATAATTGAATATCGTAATATGAAATTTTCGTCTTTCTATGACGGGAATTTCGCAAAAAAATTGGCAGGAAAAAGAGGGGAAAATGCTGGAATTTCATCATAAGACACGGCTAGACACCCTGTAAAGGTTTTCATTTTACTTTGAAAAATTACGTATATCCGAACCAAACAGTTTCATTACGATATAACCCGAAGAAACTTATCAATTCGAGGCCCATTTAAAATCAATGCGAAATTGTAATCCAAGTGCGTCCAATCAATCCGAATAACTCATCAAAATTAATCCGCATGAATTCGGTCAATTTAGAATGTCAATCCTAATGAGTTCGGTTTATCGGCCTTATTCGGACGGATTCAGAATGGACCTCGGATTGAGTCGGATTGAAAACTTCCCTTGGATTAGATCAGAATGAATAATTTTGGTTCGTATACAAATTCCGGATTGAATCAGTAAAGATAAGCATTATACTCTTCTTGTGGGGAACTAGTGTAGTATTTCCAATAGTAGAAGCATTGTTCTAAGACTAAGAATTCCTACCAAAAGACTCTAACAACTCTTACAGTGTAGTTTAAGTATTCATTAAGTACAAAAGAATCTTAAATGTGATTTATAAAATATTTATTTGTAACGTAAAATATTTATATATTTAATGTTATATATATATATTTAAAGTTTTAACCAATGCCAAAAAGGAGAGAATATCACTTTTAAATATAAATATTGTATTAAGTAAAAAGTTATTGGAGGCGATGGGTCGCCTCCTACTACTAGTCACATGGAACATAACTATTGATACGAACCAGATAACAAACTCGGCAAAATTGTCAGAAACTTGTACTGCTTTTTGTTCTCGCGAATCCAATCTTATAGCTCTTGGTTCACACAAATTCTAATTAAAATATTCAAGGATCAAGGAATGTTCATGATTAGGTTAAAGTATCATGAACTATATATGGAAAAGTGGATTCAAGAAGGTGTGAAAAATGTGATAATTAGTGGTAATTTGAATTATGAAACTTTCATTTTTCCATATAGAGCTACAGATACTTTTCAACCTATTCAAAATTTACACTAAAATGTATTTTCTCAAAAGAAATTACTTTCAAAATAGTTCCATGTTTTAAAGTACAGATATTGTAATCATTCTTATGTAAATTTTGCACGGTTGCAAATAATTTATTACATTAATAGATTAATTAATAATTACATAGAAACATTTTAATTGCATTTAAAATAATTAATAATGGAACCTCTGCATAGTATAAGGACACATGAAATTTATATGACCGTTTTAGTTGGCCCCTGGTGTCTCCGAAATCAGAAACAAGTTGATAATTAATCATTTTTGCACCCTGAAATTTGGTGTCATTTCCGTTAGGTGTTATAAGTTAAAATCTATTATTTCCAAGGATTGAGCGAAAATTGAGAATTACAATTTAGAAGTTATATCCGAACCAAACAGTTTTATTCCGATATAACCCGAAGAAACTTATCAATTCGAGGCCCATTTAAAATCAATGCGAAATTGTAATGCAAGTGCGTCCAATCAATCCGAATAACTCATCAAAATTAATCCGCATGAATTCGGTCAATTTATAATGTTAATCCTAATGAGTTCGGTCTATCGGACTCATTCGGACTGATTCAGAATGGACCTCTGATACCGGTAGGCATTACATTCTTCTTGGAGAACTAGTAGTAGATTTACCAAGAGTAGGAACTTTATGCTAAGAGTAAGAAGTCCTACTAAGACTCTAATAACTCTCGCAGTGTAGTTTAAAGGTTTCATTGTGCAAAAAAAAATCCTTAAATGTATTTATTTATAAAATAAATTACGGATACAAATTCATGATTTTTCATTCATGCTTCCTCATCGGGGCGCTTGTTTTCTAACAGCATAAATTTGCTGCGGCAATACCCGCAGGCTTTTTTCTTCAGCAAAGATGGAACTTTCCTATGTCTTTTCACACTGAAACGTAATACACACAATTAAAAAATAATTTAAATTGTTCTCTTATAGACCATAGTAACGTATACATCGGTACGTATACCGGTAAAATACATCATAAGAATGACACCACGTGATCGGTGGCAAGTCCGGACATCTCATGCAGCAAGGTATCTCGCATCTTTTCTGGTGTTGTTATAATCAGAAATACATTTATTGCATAAAATAATTGTATTACAATCATTTTAACCCGGAAATTTCATTTAGGACTAGGAATTTTTTGCATTCTATTGAAAAATGGACTTTCGTCTCCTTTAAAATTATTAAAATTACTAGAAAAAAACAACGCGCGCGTTTCGTTTCATAAAAAAAAATTGAAACAAAGAAATACGAATCAGTGAACGGAAAAAGAGAGCTAATATAGCTTCAGTATTCAATTCGCTAAAGAAAAATTAAAAACATTTCAAAAGAAAAAAACCTAAATATATGTAGCTAACTTAAATGTGCAAAGTGAATGAATTAATGAATGACTACGAAGATTATTATTTTTGATTAAAAATATAATGTATTATAAGCTAAATAAAATAAGATAAGGTTTCAAATATTTTGAATTAAGATTAAATTAAATTTTAAATGCTAACCTTTTCTGAAAGTGTGATGCGAACATCTCTCGTAGAAGATGATGAAGAGCAACTATATTTGATAAAACCCGCACATGATGACAATCGAGAGCTCCATGCAATGTCTTTCAAATTTTCCGGCAAAATACTATTAAATATCTGACGATTCATAACGTCAAACAATAAATTTACGAATTTTCCTTTGCGATTTTGAAAATTTTCTTTAAATTCCTTTGCCGCATGATGTGCCTCCGACAATGGGATTGAGTCAGATAAAGATTTCAAAAAAGAAACTCCTTCCATATTTTCTTCCTGTCCAATTCTATAAACAATGTTATATTTATTAATTATTATTTAATATTTCTATTATTTTTTTTAATTTAATAAATACTTAAAAGTATATTACTTAATTATTAATTAAAATATCGAAAATTTAAATATTTGTGGGAATTTAATAACTTATTTATTTTATAACTCGTAAGTTATATAATTCGGATAATTTTAGTTTCGGTTATTTTTAAATTCACCATTTTATAATTTAATATTCTGTTTTTCGGGCATTAAAAATATTGAAATAAAAGATTAAATTATCCCGTCTTTTCACGGATTAAAAATCTTTTAAATATAAAAGAACGAAAAATACGCAATACGCATGCGCAATTCATGTGACGCATGCGCAATTGGTATGCCATTTGAGAAAAGGAATTTCGTCGTTATTGGGAAAGCGTCTGGTCAGGATTTCGTCGTTATTGGGAGATTCGAGTGTATTTATTGGTCGAACTTTGTTATCGGAATACCGATTTTTCTGATTTACTTGAAAACGTTTATATGAGTGAAATTTCACGAAATTTTACTAATGCATAGTAAAAATTTTCTTGCATTTTTTTAAACATTTTTCATCTAAAAAATGATAACTAGAATTATTCAAGTCTCATTTTGTTATTCTTATCTAAAAATAGCATATTTTATATAAAATTCACTACATTTACAATAAGTAAAATCTTGTTTTTCTCATTTATTTCTATAATTTATTGTTACAAAATGTAAAAACACAGTCATTTAATTTATCATCATAAATATTAACAACACTGTCAAACTAATTAAACAATTTAAGCATTCTGATTTTGTTCATAATTTTTTACTTTATATTCTGAATAAAAATTCATGGAATTCTCTTTTCATTAATAACATACTTTAAATTACTGATTAAAACTCCAAACTGTCTGGAAATCATTTCAAATCCCGCGCTACTTTCGATACGACAATCGTCGAACGGATTTTAGCTCGGAATACCACTTTAGTAACTTTCGACCTTCCTAGGCACGAATTTTAGGGACTTATAGGATCCGAACGAGCTCGGTATCCCACTGCTGGTCAGGGTCTGTGTGTCGAAATATCCCTGACTCGCGACTGAGTACTATGTTCTGCCTGGTTCATATTTTTCAAGGTGAGAAACCTATGCCGCGAATTTCATTCTTCTTTTTCAGAAATTTTATTTTCTAAATCTTGAAAGTTTTCTGCAAACGAAGAATTCAAATATTTTCTAAATCTGAATTAGTAAGAAGTTACTAATAAAATAGTGTTTATTCGTTTACTAATACAATTTAGTACCTAAGCATTTTTATTATCAATTAGTTAAAAACTACCAATTCATTTAGTAACGGTGAATAAATCAATTAGTGAGACTTACTAAATGAATTAGTACGAGTTTACTGAGAATTAGTAGTTTCTAACTAATTGATAGTAAAAATGCTTACTGAAGCGTATTAGTAAATGAATCGGTACTATTTCGTTAATAACTTCTTACTAATTCAGATGTAGAGAGTATTTTAGATCAAAGACGATCGTTTGAATGAAATTTTTTTATTGTAACATATTTTTCTTACTTTACCATGTGACTATCCCATAAGTTTGTCTCATTCGCACATTTTTCACACATTTTTCCCAGAAAACGTGCGAGAATGAGACAAACTTATGGGACAATCACATAGCAGAGTGAGAAAGAACATTTCCGTAAAAGCGTGTAATCAAGCCTTTACATATTGAAATTTGTATTTGTAAAAAAAGGACGCAGTACCCGAGGTACAATCAGGTGGGAAACCTGAACGCACATTTTCTATAATTGTTACTTTTTCAAAATAATAATAGTGGATATCTGTCAACGTACGTCCACTATTATTTTTTTGAAAATGTAAAAATTGTGTTAAAAAAACCCCGGTTTATTTAAATTAGATAGCAAATTTAGATAACCCGGTTTTTTTCTAAAATTTGTTTGAAAAAGTAAAAATTGTAGAAAAAAACTCAGTTTATTTAAATTTGCTCATATGATGGTATTAGGAAAAAGTAAGGAAACTAGCTGTGAATTCGATCTCAGGTGTTCCATTTAACTATATTTATATTTTTTTGTGCTCATTTTTGAGCACTTTGCTTCCTCATTATCATAATGTTGCAAATAAATTTGTTTCCTCATAGAGGAAGCATTAACGATTTTAAAAATTAAAAATAATCATAATTTTCTTAAAATTCAATAAAACTAATTAATTATACCGGTCAATCGATTCGTTTCGACGCAAGGAATCTTTCTTTCCCTTACATAAGCTTTGAATTTTCATTATTTGAGAAGTTATAGTCGAAAAATCAATTTTACAAAAATTCAAAATCTACATAAAAATTTTAAAATTCAATATTTTGAAAAATCCTTCGGAACGTTTTGAGATATTGGTGGTGCCAATATACACTACAAATTTCATCAATTTATCTACAACTGTCTTTAAGTTAATAGGGCGACAAAAAATGAAGACATCCATACATACATACATAATCCGGACAATTGATTAGAATGTTGTATTAGACATTTATCACGTGAGGAAAGTTTAATTAAACGATTTTTAAAAAATTAGAAAATGTATCGAAAACAAAGCGTCCCCTATGAGGAAGCAAAAACAATGAAAACAAGACTCAAACGAAAAATTTAATTCAATAGATAATAAGAATTATACTTACTGCCTAAGAGAAGAATTTCAGCTTTCTGATCTATACCGTCTTCTCCCTTGACATAATAAAATTTTGTTATGTCAAAGTCATTCTCATTTGCTGGTTCAAATTTGTCTATTTTTGTTATTTCACACTTGTAAAATTTTTTGGTATCGTAAAAACGAAGATAAGCGTGTGTAATTGACATGATGTATGCACCACAATTCCGCGGTTACCGTTGTCTTGATCAAACCGTTCAAATAAGAAAACGCAAAACGCAGTCCCGTACACCAACTGTCAATTGCCGTCAGCAATCGATCGACTGTTCCAGTGATCCCAGATTGTGCCAAATTTGAAACATCTGAACATTTGATTCCTTCATAAGCATGTCAACCTCACTTCACGTCGTGAATTTACAAATGCAAAATGGAAATCCGCCGTTAAATTCATACTCTATAAAAAGTATTCGAAATTTTGAAAGTGGAAGGCCAAGTTCACACGCCTCTGCGATTACATCTCGATTCAAATGTTTAACATTTGCAATTCACAGAATTTTATAGATGACAGTTTATAGATTTGTAAATCTTATGAAAAAGTTCGTATTTTTTGTTATATCGCTTTAATAATGAGTGGCGATGGTGACCGTGGTCGACCAAATAGGCGATCTTATAAATAATACCTCGACAATCCCGAAGCACATGTGCCGGTATCAACAGAATATGACATTAGAAAAAAACAAATACAAGGAGTTTTATTTTCTGGTTCCAGGGAAGAAGAAAATGTAAGTACTTCTTCGTACAAATATTTTATAAATCAATCTGTTTTAAAAAAAATAGCAAATGCTACAACATTTTACATTTCATTTTCACTTTAACTGAATTGAAGACAAATTCAATTCACTCTGTTCTTTTGAGCAGAAAAAAATAGTTGCAAAATATTTGAATTAGACATTTTATCGCCCTGTACGCATAGTTCTAGTTAAAAATTGATTAATTCTACAATCAAAATTAAATTTATCGGGAAGCACTTAAATTACACTGATCAATAAAATGTCGCCTATATGTGGATTTAGAATTCAACTCTATTGTTAAGCATTATTAAACTTATATTTTTAAAGAATCGAGTGAAAGTGAATATTCTATGGATTTTGAAATTGCAGCACTTCCTGAAATTTAGGTAATTTGATCCATTTATCGTAACGTCCCAATGGGAAAAAAGGCATGGAAATCCTGAGGACGTCTTAAAGACATCTTTAGGACGTCCATGTCAGTTCAATTGATGTCCAAAAGACGTCTTGCAGACATGAGACGTTTTTTGGACATCAATTGGCGCCTCATCATTGATATCTGAGTCAAATTTCTCGATTCTTACAGAATACGGATGAGAATGCAATGGATATAACAATAGTGGCAGGGTCTGAATCTGATTCTGACGACAATGATGACGACGACGAGGAGAATGACGATGACCAGGATTATACCGATGATGAGGGAAATGAATATCCGATAGATGCAAAGTTAGAAGACGATGTACTTCATAATAATGACAATGATCACCGTGAAACTGAAGTGTTTAACAGCGAATTACACTGCAAGCTACAGTCTCCAAAAATATTAGAAGCAATTACCGTACCAATTGTTGCAAGTGAAGGGGAAGTTTTGCTAATGTTTTTAAAATA
Organism: Synergus umbraculus; assembly: GCA_900474325.1. Taxonomy (NCBI): domain Eukaryota; kingdom Metazoa; phylum Arthropoda; class Insecta; order Hymenoptera; family Cynipidae; genus Synergus; species Synergus umbraculus. The sequence goes on from UCOK01009141.1 coordinate 11,277, forward strand.
CTCCATCATGGAAGGGTTAACTCATACTGCAGTTACACACTTATTCCAGGCTATTAATTGTATGTTTGCGACACCAATTCTGCCGAATACTAGATACCTGATCGACAAATTGTTCTTCTGTACAGAATTCGTTACGTACCATGCTATTTGTCCTGAGTGTGGTAAATACGTGGGCATCTTTGTGCGTTCTGATTGTGAAAAGCAATGTCCAAATTGTAAAATGATAATTGTACTTCGTGATATGACTTTCAAAACATTTTGTGTAACATTCAACGTAGAAAATCAGATCAAATCGCTGTTAGAATATAATGATACGTATTATAATTTCATCATGCATGAAAGAACTCACGAATCAGGGGTATACAAAGATATTTACGACGGAAAAGCTTATAGAGACTTCGTAAACAGTCTAAGTCCTGAAGACAGAAGAGAATATGCAACATTTGTGTTCAACTGCGACGACGCTGCAGCATTCGAGAGTCAAACTTTTTCTGCTTACCCAGTCCAGGTAATCGTTAATGAATTGCCTATGGATGTCAGAACTTCTGAGCCCATTGTTTCTGCTTTATGGTTTGGAAAAAAGAAACCAGATATGAGTGTTCTTTTAAAAGGCTTTACAGAAAAAATGAACGAATTGTCTGAGTCGGGGGATCCCTTGCACTATACTTGGTGAAACACGTATAGTGAAAGCGTATGCAATCTACTGCTGTGTTGATTCAGTAGCGTGCGCTCCAATGCAAGGTATCACACTTTATAATGGTTTCTATGGGTGTAGTTGGTGCAAACAAAAAGGAGAATGGGTAAGTAATCTTCAAAATACTGGAGGTTGCGTAAAATATCCAATTACACAAAGTATTCCCGAAGAAAGAACAGAAGAACATTTTTTTAGATGCCTGAATCTAATTGTAAATTCAGAAAATGTAATTGATCAATCTTCGGCAGATCTCGTCGATCCAGAGCTACTGGAGTCTGGTGTAGATCCTCCCATTCCAGACGATTGCAGTTCTTCTGAAGAAGTGCAGGAAACTGCTAACTTCGAGGAGGTAGATAATGATGAGAATACTTATGGAGTGCGCCACGTTTCACCATTAAATACATTGAAAAAGTTCAAAATGATATCTGGTTTTGTACCCAATGAAATGCACTTTGCTAAATTGGGGATAGCCAAACAATTTATAGATTATTTTTGCGACAAAAATAAGTCCCCTCTTACGCAAGTTTTGACGTCTGCAGATTTAAAAGAAATAGACAAAATTTTGGAAGAAATTCAAGTTCCTCATCAAGCAATGCGTCTTACGCGGTCTATAAGCGACAGAGGAAAGTGGAAAGCAAAATAATGGGAAATTGGATTCTATACTTCAGTCTGCCTCTTCTTGAATTGTTTATAGATAAAAAGCTTTTGAAACATTGGGCACTTTTTGTGGAAGCGATGCATATATCGGAACAAATTGTTATTAACCGACATGATCTAGAACACATGGAAAGTTTGGTAAAAGTATTTATGATTGATGCGGAACGATACTACACAAAAATGGCCATGACTTACAATGTTCACCAACTTCTTCCCTGGGTAAAATCGATTGCAGATTGGTGGCCAACGTGGGCGCATACGGCTTTTGCATTTGAAACAGGAAATGGAAAATTGCTACGAATGGTCAAAAGTGCTAATGGGGTGACAAATCAAATATGCCGTCAACTTTCTATGGATCAGTGTGATAAATTGTTAACAAATGAGCTTTTTTCTGCGTCTTCCAGTCCAAGAATAGCTGAGCAAAGGTGGATTGAAGAACTTGGTTTATCCGATGAAGCAGTATGCTATAGAAGAATGGTTATGGACAAGTGTTTATACACAACAACTGAAAGAAGAAACGCACGTTCGAATAATACTATTGCGGAACTGAAAGACGATACTTTTATCAAAATCGTTCAGTTTATAGTTAATGAATCTCGTGAAGAAGAGTACGTTATTTACAAGATTGTTAGAACTCATAATGCTCTGCTCAATCAATGTAAATTTCTTCAACAAATCATAGGATGCGAAAATAATCTTCGAGGTATCGATACAAATCATATATTAAAAATCTGTGTTTATCTTAAGATTATAAATAAGGAGTTTATATGCTCTGTGCCAAACCTGTATTACTATTAACTCTTATTTCACGTGAAGAATGCTTGCCTCCATTACTTTATTAGTTTAAAAAATTTGATTGTTTATATTTAGTCTTATATTTTGAAAGGAGATTGCAATCCTAATTAACAGGATTCGTATGTCCAATAAATTGTTAATTTTAAGAAAATTTTTAACATTAAAAAATAAATAAATATGTATACAGGGTGAGTTTTTTAACTTGAGACATCGAAATATCTCAAAAAATACGCATCCTATGTGAAAAACGTCTCTAATGAAAACTTTTTATTTTCGAGGGGGAAAATCAACTCTGCAAAAATTTGCTCACCCCGTCCCGTCAGGATGCTGAAGAGGGGATAAATTTGTAATTTTAAATGAAAACCCAAATTTTTATAACGGATTCAGATTTTCGCGCGGAAATGTTTGTGTTTCTCCACATGCTTTTTCGTGCTAATTTTCTCAAGGTATGAATTCACCGTAGATAAAGTAAATCACTCGATTTCCTCGTGGAAATGTTACAACCCGAGCAGAGGGTAAATGCTATATTAAAATAGGCTAAGGGAGGATGAGTTTGCTGATTATGTCAGGGTGGTAAGGCCTGACTTTATTTTTATTGTGGGTACGTTGTCACTAACAATCCTATGGGGATTGTGTTATTCAAATAAAATACTAGGAATTTGTCAAAAAGGTTATTTATTATAAATTAAAAGAATGAAATTGAATACATAGATTTGATACAAAAACTTACGTTACTTCTCGGTTGAGAAGGCAAGAGAAGAAATAAGGGTTGTCGCTTGCGTCTCTATCAATCGGAGGACAACGGCAAGATCCTCACGCAGAGTTAGGTTGCTAGAGTAAGAGCTGTTATTCCACTTACTAATCGAGCGATACACGAACCTAAAGCAGAGATCGAATCCACTCGTAAGTTCTTTTATTTAACTCAAACACGACTACTATCTCTGAGAAGTACTTTATTACTTCGCCCAAGAGAACTCCCCGTGAATGGAAAATAACCGACTTATACGACGACCGTACTAGCGTTTAGTCGAAGGAACTTTGTTCACTACACAGATACTATTAACGTGAATTGATCGCGATCGTCGATGCTTTAAAGGGCGCTTTGCCTGGTCAATTCAGCCACGTTTCTTACTAACACAATAACCGCGATCGTCGATGCTTTAAAGGGCGCCTTGCCTAGTTAAGGTGCTTCGGTCACGAGACAGTGTTAAAAGTTTAACTGATTGGAAACAAATGTTAATCGCCAGGGGTTAATCTGGGATTTATATAGTAGATCATTTCTGTCAAGTGGGAGTGACCTCCGCAAATCTGTATGAAAGCACGTTCTATTACAAATCTGTATGAAAGCACGTTCCGTAATATGAAACTTGAATCATTTGATTCATACTCGATGGATATTTATTAACAAAGTCCCTTTTACTAATACTATAGATTATCTTTTATTGCCTTGCCCTTCTGGAACTTAATGATTCTTAAGTTATAAGTTCTTATATTTATTGTATCTAAAATATTAACATATTTATGTATATGTGTAACATATATACATATACATACATACATCCATTATTCATATTAGAAAATTATTACAAACATAATCTGTATAATAACATTAAGTCATTATTTCTGTACTCAACTGCATACAGAAATGTAAGGATGTTACCTGATTATATTATAAGTGTGTTATCTCACGTTGGTTATGCTTTCATTGTTACCATCATTACACTACTTGTAGTCAGTTGAGCACGTTTAATTAGTATGCACTTCTTTATCGGCTGTAGTTATTATAATACTCATTATCATTAGTGGAGAGTTATCATTAAAATATATGATTATCTACCCTATTTCTACATATATGTTTATCAAGGTTGCCTATATTTAGGCATTACATTAAAATTTTTATAAAATTTGGGATGTAACAGAAATCCTCGTGTTTTTCCTCGAAAAAAATATGCTCTGCAAAATAATAAACGTATTACTTGATTTCCGCGTGAAAAACATCGCAGAGCATATATTCTCCGAGGAAAACCACAAGGATTTATACGAAAAAATTGGGTGATTTTCTATAGTTTCATGTGAAAAAATTTTTCAGGAAAAACACGAGGATTTTTACGCGGAAATCAAGTAATACGTTTATTATTTTGCAGAGCATATATTTTTCGAGGAAAAACAAGAGGATTTTGCACGAGGAAATCGAGTGATTTGTTAGTTTCATGGTGCACTTATTCCCTGAGAAAATCTGTGAGGAAAAACACGAGGTTTTCCACGCGGAAATCAAGTAATACGTTTATTATTTTGCAGAGCATATATTTTTCGAGGAAAAACAAGAGGATTTCCACGAGTAATTCGAGTGATTTGTTAGTTTCATGGTGCACTTATTCCCTGAGAAAATCGGTGAGGAAAAACACGAGGTTTTCCACAGAGAAATCAAGTAATACGTTTATTATTTTGCAGAGCATATATTCTTCGAGGAAAACCACGAGGATTTCTACGAAAAAATCGAATGATTTTCTATAGTTTCATGTGAAAAGAATCCTTCAGGAAAAACACGAGGATTTCCACGAGGAAATCGAGTGATTTGTTAGTTTCATGGTGCACATATTCCCTAAGAAAATCCGTGAGGAGAATCACAAAGTTTTCCACGCGGAAATACACGAGGATTTTTTTCCGAAATTCACTCGTGGAAATACACGTGTAATTCCTCGAGTATTTTTTCAATAGGGCGAACACTGTTTAATGCTGAGAAAATTAGGTTAGAATAGAGAAACATGAAGACATCGACTGCAGCTCCCGACAACTATAAAATTCTCCGCCAGAGGCAGTACTGTCGCGAGTTTTTTTTTCCTCCAGCTGGAGTTTTTTTCCCTGTTAGGAGTTTTTTTCCCAGTTTTTTTCACTGCTCTGGAAACAGCAACTTTCGGCTCGCTTCACACGCTCAAAAACGCGTGGTTTTCATACATGTGTTGTAGAAAGATTATTAATAAAAGCAAAGTGAAGCAGACCACAGAAAACAATATGGGTCATTGTTTTAGATATTTATTTTTAATATACTTTGGCAATTCAATAAAATTTGAGAATCCTGATTGCAATGGAGTATAACTATTTATATATGCACACAAATTCAATATTTTAATCAATGACAAGCCTGATTTACTTCTCTTGAACTTTTCAACCTGAACCAAAATATCCTCTTTTATATAGTAGTCTTGATTGGATAATAATTTGACTTTTGGTGGTAAGGGATTTATTTTCCTTAATCATTTCACCAGCATGTAAGGCTTGGAATTTACCGGCAAAAATCACATTTACTTTTACAGTTTACATTTCTCTCTGTTTTCAAAGCATTTTTTAATCGATTGATAATCATTGACTGTATCGTCAAGAAATTGGCCTAAATCTTTATACTTTAGATTAACTATACAACCAGATCTTATTTTACTATTAAACGCTGTTTGCAAATCATCCCAATGAATCCTATCTGATTTCTTGTTGATGCAACCCTCTACCTTTTTTCTGCAAGTTTCTAATATTCCTACTTATTGCATTTAGAATTCCAATTGTTGTTAAGGGCATGTGTTACTTACCATATGAGTAAGTTTTCAAACCCGGTTTTTTTCTACAATTTTTACATTTTCAAAAAAATTATGGTCAACATCCGTCAAGAACGTGAACACGGACGGATGTTGACTAAAATTTATTTGAAAATGTAAAAATTGTAGAAAAAAACCCGGGTTTAAAAACTTGCTCATATGGTAAGTAACACATGCCCTTAATAATTTCATCATTTTACCAACTGATGCATTTGCACTTTGTTTAAGATTTTATTTAATAATCTTCTATTACGTTTGCCACTTGTAAGCCATTCGTGTATTAAAGTCACTGATGAGTTTTCATCCAAATAGTCGAAACCAGTCTCCATCAAATGAATTAATTTTTTGCAAAATTTTGAATCCATTTTCCAGTTCATCCTGTTGAGGTTGGTGAATTCCATCTTGTTGATTTCTCGAAGAAAAAAAAACACCTTCAAACTCAAAGTATATATTCTTTAAACAAACTGCACTATTCAAAAAAACGTTTATTTGCTTAGGAACACTTGAATACTGACATGTTTGAACGTTGTAGAAGTAATTGTTGTACTGAAATATTAAGGGTTGTGCTGCGGTTTATATAGAACTTTTTATCTAATTTCTTCGAATTTTTTATCTTATTGTTATGGCTACAATATAATAAAACACCTATGTTTATGTTTGAAAGAGGAGTTGAAAATGATCTAAACTATGACGTAATTTCTCAGAATTCTATGTAATATGATATGATGTTTTTACCCTAAATTTCTCAGGGGTCCGGGTAAAATAGGTTTGGACTTGCATAGAAATATGTAATATGACGCCATTTCTCAGAATTTGTAATTTGACAACCATTGTTTATGGTAAAAAAAGAAAAAAAGTCTTATCACCTGAAAGGACTCACCATTACTATGACGCCATCCACGCCATTGACGTATTTTTGGGTTATGTTTCTTCTCCTAGGATCACAGACTTTCAGTGAAGCATATTGTGGTAATACGATGTTAGTATCTTTTTTGCCTTACAAAATACATTAAAATTTTTATTCTAACTTTTACAATATTAATAGTAGGAGTGATCTGAATAGAGTCTTGTTTCCGAAAAACTGGATAGCCTCTGCTCAACAGAGCAAGAACATCTGTAATTATCTGGTTTTAGCACATAGTAATTTTCTTTAATCACAGAACAGGGTCAACTCACTTTGACGGTGGTACGAAGAATTCAAGCGAGTCCAAATACTCGGAGGACGGTATGTTGACCCTATTTCAGCGGGAAAGTGTAAACGAAAACTTCACAAGGGAAATGAGAAGGAGAGTTATATAGGGGAATTAACTAGACCAGGATATGGGAGAGAAAAGTGTAAAATCAATTATAAAGTACGAGTATTCTGTGTTGGTTCTAGATTTAGAGGTATAGGTAAAGCCTCCTTTAAAAATACTGAGGCTCAGGCAGATACATCCTTCCTTCACCCACCTTATTATCCAAATGCATAAAAAAATTCCTAATTTCTATAGAAATTTCATGATAGTTTTTTCAAAACTTCATGACATTTCTATGTTTTCCAGGAATTTAAAGAAATATTTCATGTCGTTTTCAGAATTACCAGGACTTTCTAAAAATTCTATGACCTTTGCAGATTTTCCAGGACTCTTTGACTATTGAATCACTTCTCCAAGGTTACTAGATCTTTTTCCAAGTTATAAAATTTATTTTCAAAGTTTTCCAAGACCTATAGCAACGCTGAATGAATGATTTTTTACAACAATTATTTTATCTATAAGACAATATAAAACACTTAATTTTCCAGAAAATATCTCAAATAAAACCTTTCTAAAGAATCTTATTTAGAAAAGAATAAAGTTAACATAATTTAATAAGGAAACTAAAGATTCCTTGTGTCGAGAAGAATCCATCTTCCGCGCTCCGGTATGACTCAATACATTTCAATTGAAAATTAAAAGAGTTTTTTAAGATTTTGAAAAATTTTATTTTCAACTATCGCTTTTCAAGATATTATAATTCAAAACTCACGTAAGGAGAGTAAAGATTTCTTGTGTCGACACGACTTAGTTGTCCTGTAAGAATCATATTTTATTAAAAATTGATGGTCATTTTTAATTGTTAAAAGTTGATTTTTGACTTGTGTTGACACGGATCAGATGAGCTAATATTAATACATTACATTATTTAATAATATGCTTCTCCTATGAGTAAGGACACCATATTTGCTTCCAAAAAGAGAACATCTCTTTCCCGAAAAACCAAAATATTGAATGTTTAAAAATAACTAAAAAACTAGGGGTGCCTTGTGAGCACATTCTCATCACACTTCGCGCGCTTGCATTCGCTTATACCAATCTTCATTTCTGATATATACTTCTACTTAAATTACTTTATTTTTATTTGAAGAAAACTAATTTACTTAAGGTTCTATCGACCTTACACGGAAAAAATTTGTTCCGGAAGAATTACCGAATTAGTTCAGAGACTGAGGATATGAGAATAATTCAGTAAAAGTTACGGATCTACTTATTTTAAATGTCACAGAACTTTTCTAAAGAGAATTACAGATAAATTTCAGGAGAATTAAAAATAATTCGGGAAGAATTCTTAGATAGTGCAGGAACTTTCTGAAGTGAGTTCGGTGAGAATCCAGTAGGGCGACTATAGAAATTACGGAGGAGTTCGGGAAAATTTCAAGGATGCCACGCTATTTCAAACAGTAAAAAAAATATTCCTATTTTTCTCTGCTTCGCTGGTAGAGATGATTTATAACATTAAAATTATTAATCTGCATTGCATATTATATATATTTACACACAAATGTTTATATTTATACTTAATTTACTTTACACATATAATCGCACGCTCCTAAAAAATCTTAAATGCCTCGGGTTTCGAACCCTTCTAACACGCATATTCCTACCTAACCCTAACGACTAAGCCTCGCGGCTATATCACGCTGGGGATACAAAAACAAAATCTTTGCTAAGCTTGACCGGGTCGGTTCAGGAT